>JAHKKF010505169.1:0-10456 GCA_019740295.1 Labeo calbasu
TCTCTCTCTCTCTCTCTCTCTTTCATTAATTTCGGATAACTTTACTGGCATGACTACAAGTAATACAATTGCCAAAAAATGCACTCAAGAATAATATTTCAAAACAGTACGGGGCTCTTCAGCTTGTAACAATAGCAGAACCCTTTTTGGTGCTAAATAGGAACTCTTTTATAAAGTTTCATATAGAATAATACTTCGAAAGTGCTAGTACTTTAGTGTAGCAAATAACCTATTTAATTGTCTATTAATATTATTGTTTTTACCCCTCTGTTCTTATATCTTGTAGATAGGGTTTTATAGTTAAGAACTGTTTAGCGAAATAAACAAAAAAAAGGTATTTTATATTTTTTTATCGATATAGCAAAAAGGACAGTGCTCTACCAAGTTAACATTAAATAACTGACACTGAACATGAATATGTATATGAATAAATATATATTAAATATTTTTTTGTGTACTCGAGTGGCAGCTTCTCTTTGCAGATGATGAGATTGTGGGAAATTACAGCTTCTGGGTAGAAATACAAACTTTAGTTTTGAGTTACAGTTGTTACGAATTCTACAATACCATCTGCACCATACTCCTCTACTCTGCACACTCGTTCCAGCTGACCAGAATTCTGACTCCTTCCACCTAATCACCTCATTAACTCACCTATATAAACTCTTATTCTGCCACAGTCCTTTGTCTGGTCTTGTTGTTCACTATACCACTCCGGATACATGCACCATCTGCAAAGATAAGAACTGTTACTCGTGCTTACATTTGCTTACTGGCTGTGTCTATTCATTATCTGCAAGTTACTTACTGGTGCCTCTGGAACATTGTCAATAAACAAGCATTGCCAAGCATTTTTCATGAAAATTTTCACTGGTGAAGATAGTATATCAGGTCTTATGTATGTCACTGGTAATTCATTGTGTTACTTTTTTTTTCTGTCAAATTAAATAAATAAATCATAATCTCCTTATTTCTTTCATTCTCATTATTTTTTGTGACTCTGACTAAAAAGTATAAACAAAACAACCAGAAAACAAATAACACGAAGAAGAAGCAACTGAATTTGAGGGATATAAGTACACAGGGAAACACTATGAAATGACATAATCAGTCGTATGGCGTATCAGGCGTATCAGTCTAGATGTTCTGATGGAAATTACAGAAATATTCCTGCAGTATTCAAATGAAGCCGAAGCTGGCTCTGACTAGAGCACGAAATATCACAATATATACCAGTCACCTGTTGCTGAGTTGTTCTTGTGCAACAGAGAATTTCTTCAAAAAGCAACCCAAGCAGACTGGTTATGTCTGGACAAACAAATCAGATTTGATCACTTGCAATAAATAATGTAGACCAGGGGGTCTCCAACCCTGCTTCTGATGAGCAACTGTTCTGCAAATTTTAACACCAACCCCAATCAAACACACCTGAACCAGCTAAAAATGGTGTTCAGAGTTACTTGATAATTACAGGCCAACACAGATGTGACATCGCATGTTGACAGTCTGTGTAGTTGGATGGTTGACCTCCAAAAAGTCAAAAATCAGGTGGCTTTAAGTTGCAAATTTGAAAATCAAATTGGTGGGAAGAAAGAACCCTAAACTCTAACACAGGGGTACCCAAACTTAGTACTGAAGGGCATCTCTGAGACTGCTTACGTAACAGTTACTGATTAATGTTATTGATTACAAGGGGCACTTTCATTCATCAATGGACAAACTCAGATAAGCTTTCTTGCATTCATCACACTTGCATTATAACCCATTCCCTGTTTGTTCATTCATACAGAATTTAATTACTTAGTATGCTGCGGTGGTGGTTGCACTCGATTTTACAGTACATGCAGTAGTGGACTTAGCCTGGCAGATAGCGATGAAGGCTCTCAGAGGCTCCTTGGACATGTGGCATCTTCTGCCCTGCTCTCACCGCTGGGTCTAATGCACATGAGACCACTGCAGCACTAACTTCATACCCAAGTCCCGAGATGGGCATGGCGCCAAGGTACACATCGTGTGAGCATTACACCTATGTGTCACAGAACCTTCGGTCTTTGGGAAGACATTTAGTTTCTATGGGCAGGGGTTCCCCTAGAACAAGTGTCCAGATGCATCGTTGTCACAACAGATGCTTCCAAGACGGGCTGGGGCACTGTATGCAATGGGCATGCAGGCTCCGGGGTCTGTACAGGTCCTCAGCTGCATTGGCATATTAATTTATTAATTGCCTGGAGTTGCTGACACTGCTTCTGGCCTTGAAGAGGTTCCGACCTTTGGTTTAGGGCAAGCACGTGTTAGTCCGGACAGACAACACAGCGACTGTGCCGTACATCAATTACTAGGGTGGTGTCCGCTGCTTTTGCATGTCGCAAATGGCCTGTCATCTCCTACTCTGGAGCCAGAAGACTCATGTTTTTGAGTGCTACTCATGTCCTGGGCGAATTCAATCGTGTGGCCGATTTTCTCTCACAAGAAGTTTTTGCTTTGGGGCAAATGGAGGCTCCACACACGGTCCAGGAACAGGTACATCTGTTGCCTCACCGGAATCCACTCACTGCCCGTTATGGTATGGCCTGACCGAGGCTCCCCTAGGTACAAATGCACTGGTGCACAGTTGGCCCAGAGGTCCAAGCAAGTATACCTCTCCTGCAGTGAGCCTTATTGCACAGACTCTGTGTAAAGCCGGGGAGGACATGGAACAACTCCTGCTGGTGGCCCTATACTGGTCCAACAGTACCTGGTTCTTGGAGCTCACGCTCCTGTCATCGACTTTTCCCTGGCACATTCCTCTGAGGAGGAACCTCCTCCCTCAGGGAAAGGGTACAATCTGGCACCCGTGCCCAGATCTCTGGAACCTCCCTCTATGGTCCCTGGATGCTACCAAGAGGACTCCAGAGACTTCCACCCCCTTATGCAGGCCAGAGCCCCCTCCACTAGGCGGCTGTACGACCTGAAATGGCTCACTTTTGTGAATTGAGGATCTCTGTAGAGCTTGCTATAGTGCTTCCCCAATAGGACGATTATGCTTCTTCAGTTCAGTAACTACTCCTTCCATCACTCTAGCACATTACATGTAGCCAAGTTTGGCAGAGGAACTTGCTATTAGAACCCAATACAAGGTAGGCTGTCTCATGTGAACTCTTGTATTGGGTTGGTGCTCCACATGTCCACTACACTCCTCATGCGACCCCTATGTAGCACTCCCTCTGTGAGTCCTTAGGTGGTTATTCACATGTTACTTCCCCTTCGGGTAGGATGTGATCTCCGTAGTGTCTCTCCAGCCACTGTCCCAACGTTCTTGCCAAGATTCTCAGCCGTTTTTTTCTACTGTTTTTACTATGAGGAAAGTCTCTAGCTAAAGGACATCTGCCTTGTGGCAGCTCTCCAGTGAGAGAGCAGGTCAAGTTCTTGGGCACTGGAAGGTCATGAAGAGGTGATGTGCATTTATTCTAACACATTGGCTTGTTAATATCTGCGCCCCTGTACATTCGTGACGCAGTTGGACAGTTGTGGTGTTTAGTATAGGGACCCCTAGTGTCGTACATTCGACACAACGTCTCTGTTCCCTCCATCAGGGAACAAGGATATCCGTTTCAGGCAAGCTAAAACAGTAAGACATGGTCTTAATGTAATATTAAAATTTTTCTAAAATAAATGTAGGCCTATACTATGTGCAAACAAATTACAATGAGGTGGTTCTTTTGCAACTAGGTGCAGATGTGTTGATGAAAAGGTGATGGGTACAAGACAGTTAGTGAAAAAAGTAAACACACACATTAGAGACAGAGAGATGTCAGGGAAAATGAAGGGAATAAAAAGGAAATTGGAAGTTCAAGAGATACCCTTTAATTGTTTTGCGTGGCCCCAGCCGATTTAAATTTTTTAGTGTGATGATGATGGCCATACAAAAAATATTGTTGTCCGTGGTTTCAACATTTGGTGTGGGTGTATGGGAATGGCCTGGATGAGTGTACGATTTTCCGGCCTGAAATTTTGTCCCAGTCTGCCCCTGTAGGTATGGTTAGATGAAACAGCACAACATCACTGGCAATTGAAGAACACACTTCTCTTGCAATAATACGAGCACTCTCGTCGCTGATAGAGCATGATCAATGCAGTATGGAGACCTTATTAGTAATATTGTCCATGCTGTCCATGATAGATTAATGAGGGAGTGGAGACTCACCCACCAGCTATGTAAAAGGCCCAGTGGAGTGCAAAGATTGACAAATAACAGCAGGTGTGAGTTGGATGAGTAGTCAACGATGAGTAAAAGTTATCCGAGTCCGAGCTATAATCCACAGTAAAATGACAATAGTAAAGTGCAAATTAAGGTCCAGTAAAGTCAAGGTACACTGTAGGTCCAGTAGAGCAGGAGTTGAGATAACACGATAAAAGTGAAACACAACACAGCAAAACAAAACATATAAACTAAAAGTACAAGTGAGAAGTGGCAGCAAGATGCGCACAACGTACTGTCATCGGAAAACAGAAGTGTAAATGGGATAAGGTTAGGTTTAGGGGTAGGCTCAATGTTAGTACCAAGTTATTACCTAGTTATTGTAGTTACTACAATGACTACATAGTATGTACATGCAAAACAGGCAATTAAAAGGTTTTGTAGTGTATTAAAAAGGGTTAAATAAGAGTGCTACAGCACCCCCCGGAAAAATGTGTTGTTTTTTCTGTGAGCTGACATTAAGACAAGAAGTGTTTTTCTGTTCAGTCTGTTAATAAATATCATCTTCTTGATATTAAGCTGTTTCTGCAAGTCCTTAAAATTGTCTCTTCCTCATCCCAGTATGATGATGCAGCCGCTCGAATACAACAGGTTCTATAGATGTTAAAGGTTCTTATGGAACCTTTATTTTTAAGTGTGTGGTTGTGTAAATGCATATAAAAAACTATTGAAAAAGAGAATGGCTAAAATAAACTAGCTTACTGCGTTTTAGAGTTTATGTAGAAACAATCTCTATCCACTAGATGGCGTCAGAGCACATGGACCAGTGGTTCCCAACCACTTTTTTGGAGTACCCCCAGCACTGCACATTTTACATGTCTTTTTTGTCTGACACACCTATTTTGGAGCTTAGAGTCTCTACTAATGCAAAATGCACAGTATTGAGGGGCACAAGAGAGACATGGGTGACAACCACTGACATGGACAGTCAAAGACAGTTCTGTGTACTGAAAATCATGTGCTACAGTCAGCAACAGCCAGATAGGTATAGCTGCAGCCAAAAGTTAGCATAAGTTAAGGTATAGGGTGTCTTCATGTCTTTATGCCATTTGCATGTCTGGCCCCATTTTGGAGCTCCTGCTTTCCACCTACTTCAACTAAAACTTTAGTCCAGTTGCTGCCTTGAATTTAAGTATAAACAAATTGTCTATGCAAGTCAATTTATATTAAACTGACTTACAAATTGAGTTGAGTCTAAATTAAACTAAACTAAATTGAAACTGGTTAAAGTATTGGGAAAACATTTGATGACTTATTGATCAAATCATTTTATTACAATGTATATAATTCTTGTAATACATTTGCTGAACTGTTTAGTGTGGCTGTCTGTGAAGATTCTTTCCTCCTTCTGAGTGTATACTGCAGCACTCCAAATAGAAATTTTAAATTAAATATTGGCTTTTTCCATTTATTACTCATAAATTCAGCATTTACAACCCCTGGATCAATGTTGACCTCTAAATCCAATGTATGCAATTTCATAACTGATGCCATATACCAGATTATTCCATGATGCATTTTATTATAAAACTCTTAAAAAAAAAAAAATTGTTTGTCTTAGATCTCGTGTCTGCTTTAGAGCGCAAGAGAGAAAATGATAGAACATGGCAGTACCTTGTTATCCCAATAGGAGGGTACTGGAGTTTTAGTGCATGTGGTTCATCTGCTTTCACTGATGATAACAACCAAAGAGCATGACGAACATATCAAAATCAACACCAAATGCTCTAAACCAATAAAGACCTCCGTGGTACATTAATTTTATTGCACACACAACCAAAAGCAATTTAAGATGATCAGCTGGAGAGATATGCCCCCATATGAAGAAATGCTCCATTTGCAGCAGTTTCTTTAGATGTGTTAGTTTACCATAAAAATGATTGTTGTACAAATGTAGGCACTAATGGTGAAAAGCTTCTGTTCACATTTAACAAACACACACAGTTTAAGAAGACATGTATTATATCATGTCTCCCCTCAGTCTTAAGAAATACAAATGTGTGTGTGTGTGTGTTTGTGTGAGAGAGAGAGAGAGAGAGAGAGAGAGAGAGAGAGAGAGATTGGATTGCTTGTGATAACTCTGATTCACCCAATACTTATACCCCTACACACACATAAAACACCTCAAAACACTCAACATCAGCATGATTCAGGGTTGCCAAGCAACCATTTGGATTACTCTCTCTCTCCCTTTTTCATTCTAATTTTCAATACACACATATGCTCAAAGTCATTTAACAACATTAATTCCAGAAATCCTCCTTGCAAAAATGCACCTCCCCATCTTGATTCCTCTTGAGCTACCTATGAATTTCTTTGTGATGGGATAAATAAAATCTTACGTGACTGCAGTGTCTGCAAATAAGACTGGATTCAAAACTGAATTTTGAATGTTTAAAGTTGAGTTGTCTCATACATTTAGTCAATATTAGCCTGTGTAATTTTAACTGTTTAATAAAGATGACAATGATTGGTACTGAAATTACTTAATTATGGTTAAATGCAAGCGTGACTTAAGCTACACACATTCCATTTCAAAATTCTTGATGTTCCATTCCATTTTTTTTCACACATGTGGAAAAAAAAAAAAAAAACGCGAGAAGTCAACCTGTGACAAAAGTGTCAAATGAACATGTATGGACACATGCTACTGGTAGGCATTACGTGAGTGTTGAGGTGTATTTGGTTAGAGCCAAACATAGAGCGCTGCTGATTTCAGATCAAAAAGCTTTAGAATGTATTTCACTCAGCTACTCTAGCTCAGCAGTCAGGCCATTGACCAGAAAGGGGGTTTCCCAATGTTAGAATTTGTCTAGTTCACCGACATGTTTGTTCCCCCAAAATTCCCACATTGTACAGCTAAAAGCAGAAGGCATTTTTGCTTAGTTGTAGTTTAGATAGTTGCAGGTGTGGTTTGTATGTATATGTTCATTGGTATTAAGTGCACAAGATACGACATAGGGAACTATCATAATTAGGGGTTACATAAGATAAGATGACACAACCAAATCAAGTATATTTTCAGTATAAACATCCCAACAGACATTTATCACTTAGTTTTAGGCCTTTCAAATAAGACATTATTTAATGTTTAATTGTGGGGCCCATCTCAGACTGTCACAGTTGAGAAAGGTTTGCTGTTCAGTACAATACAAATACACTTTGTTAATCAACGCTGAAATTTCTCTTCAACCGCATCAGCAATATAAAAGACATATTGTGCCACAAATATATTAACATGCCACATACAGAGTGAAGCTATCTATTATAAATGATCTATTATAAATATTCTTTTGTGCCCTAGGCGTTACATATAATTTTCCAGAAGGCAGTAGAACAAACTGATCATACATGGGATGAGTAGTATCTTTAGAATACACTATGTTTTTCCAACATAGTTTTACACTCCCCCTAGATTTCTCTGTGGCCTGCCAATGATTTTGCTAGCTATATTAGTAACCCATGACATAGTATTATTCTGTTTACAGTTAACGTTTCCATGCAAGATGTTATATGTGCCAAAATATTTAAAAGGTTTATCAAACTCGATAGGATGCTTGTTTATTGTTATGGGCACAACTGTAACCCCTGCCTAGTAACACTGATTACCAAATCCTTAATGATATATGCATCTAACAGCTGAACATTATACTTTACTCTCAGTGTTTGAAGCCATAAAACTCTTTAATCCATTTATAGTATTAGATGTCCATTTGCTACGGAGGGAACGAGGCGAAGTGGGCGGATCCAAATGCAAAGCTTTATTGGACTGGGGAACACAACCATGTAGAGCTTTAAAAACAAAAAGAAAAATCTTAAAATCAACACTAAACTTGACTGGGAGCCAGTGTAGAGAGGCAAGTACTGGAGTAATGTGCTCATGTTTTCTAGTGCCAGTCAATAATCTGGCTGCCGCATCTTGCACCAATTTCAATCGATCTAGAGAAGATTAGGCGTACCCAGATAAAGTGAGTTGCAGTAATCCAATCTTGAAGTTATAAATGCATGAATTACAGTTTGAAGGTCCTTCAAACTGTAATTCATGCATTTGAATTGATCTTCTTTATTTTAGCAATTGATCTTAATTGAAAGAAGCTGCTTTTCACAACATCACTGATCTGCTTGTCAAAAGACAACATAAGATCAAAAGCAACACCAAGGTTTCTAACATAGTCACGTACATTTGATGAGGCCGAAAACCATTATTTCAGTTTTATCATTATTTAACTGTAGACAATTTAAATTCATCCAGCATTTAGTCTCCTAAAGACATGCAAACAGATTAGACAAAGAACAATTATCATTTTTTAACAGGAAAATAGAGCTGAGTGTCATCAACATAGAGATGATATGATAGACTATGTTTCTGAAAAATATAACCAAGTGGAAGCATATATAACAGAGGTGCTCAACCCTGTTCCTGGAGATCTACCTTCCTGCAGAGTTTAGTTCCAACCCTGACCAAACACACCTGTCTGTAATTATCAAGTGCTCCTTCAGATCCTAATTAGTTGGTTCAAGTGTGTTTGATTAGGGTTGGAGCTGAACTCAGCAGGAAGGTAAATCTCCAGGAACAGGGATGAGCACCCCTGATAAATAAGGAAAAAAGAAGGGGGCCCAAAATACCATAGGGACACCATAGGAGATTTCAGCCGGGGATGAAAAACAATGCCCCAGGTTCACAGAAAAAGACATGTGATGCGATCTAGGAAAACCCAACACATGGTGAAATTTTACCGTTTTGAAGTTTTGATACCATATGAGTTCAAGCCCTTTCCAAAAAGGCCGTTTTTATTTTGTCCATAGAATGTAACCAAAGTTATGGCTATCTTAACCCTTAAATGCATACCTCGAGTCTTTAGCGACCCGGGACGTCATTTACTACCCTCTCCCTCCTCCATTTTTTAAAGTTCGACATCAGCCTTCTTAGTATTCTTTAATCTATCAATTATGAACAATAAAACAAGAAAAAAAAGTGTACATATATATATAAAAGAATGTCTGTTTTCTGATTAATTTTGTGTAAAAAGTGTATAGGGTTGCTATAGAGACCGGAGGTGTGTAATAGTGTAAATATATGTTTTTTTGTGAGCAAATAACTAAATATCTGATGACTAAATACATGCAATTCACTTTTAGTCCTCGAGATGGCACTGTTTGATAGACTATAATGACATAATGTATCGCTAGTAATTGTCGCAAACATAAAACAAAAGAATATCATCAGCAAAATCTGAATTGGTTTGAATGGCTTTATTAAAGAGCAATTACTGTATACAATAAAATATAAATGTCACTGTCATTTGATGGTGGATGTGGTGAATAAGCTGCCAGCAATCAAAATAATGATTTTGAAGTCATTGAAAACGATGGTTTTGCGATTATGATTGAGATTGCGAATATGAGCCAGATGCTGAATGTACTGTGGAAGTGCACTCTGATGATAATGGCAATGGTAAAATCATCTGCTCAATTTGAACTCTTCTAAGTTTCAAAAGCTAACTAAATATGCTTTATTTTGCTTTATTATGCTTACAGCAGTTAGAGATCCATCCGTGCTGGATATGTAGGTCCGGGTCGCTAAAGATCCGAATATATGTAAAAGTGATTGGCGAAATAGTCATGCATTTAAAGGATAAGTTGGCTGATAGCTATGATTTTCAGAAAAGGAATTTTGAGAAAAACGGGTTTGAAAGTGAGACTGGTTTTACTTTCACTTCATGGGTTTAACGAGAGCTGTCTGTCAAGTCACGAGTGCTATACTGCATCATTACACAAACAGACTAATGTCTCTGAACTTCTGATCAGACCTTGTATGTTTAGATAGCATTAATAATGCAGCCTACCTTGTAGTTACATTTAGAAAAGCCAGCGCAACTGTTCGCACACTGCGCAAAAGCCTATTTTTCTGGGGCCATAGACTTTTCTGGGGCCATAGACAACTGTTTAAACTGGATGGCCTCCACCCAAACAAACTTGGTGCAAGAGTGCTAAAGGACAACATCTATTTTTCACTCCGTCATCCTTCAGTGGAGTGTGCCAGTGCACCCAACATGAATGGCACACACACACCTGGACAAAGTATGAGTGACCACAGGACTTCAAATCAGCTTCAGAGTCATCATGTGGTCGACACATCCCACAAGGACACTGACAACGCCATACAGCCACAACAAGCACTGCTCATGGACACCGTCCCGGCTGAGCCCTGCCCACAGA
>JAHKKF010505174.1:0-17674 GCA_019740295.1 Labeo calbasu
TTATTTAAGGAGAAATGAGGGGCATTTTCCTGCTAATTTACTTGTTTACAGTCTAAAAGTTTTCAGAGCCTGCCAAAAGGCTACAATATTGTAATTCAGAAAGAAAATTGTGTTCCATGAAAAACTGCAAAATAACATGACCGTGCATCTCACACAACTCACTGCTATCAAGGTCAGTCAAACATTCAGGAAGCTCACTATTAGCTCTGAGGAGAGATTGATAATAGAGGAAACAATCAAAACCAGGTGGAGGGAAACATGTTTAAACAGTTAAGATATTAAATCGTATGCCTTAAGGCTCTAAACTCTGATCCCCAAGTGAAAAAATTATGTTTAAAAACCTGTATTAGGGTGCAGCAACAAAAAGAGAGAGAAATTAGTAAAAACGCTATGACCTCCATGACCTTTCAGTCAAATGGATAATGGTAGTTCTACCAGACAGGGACATCTACAGGATTCATTGATAAGTAATAATACTAAATTTCTCCAAATCTGTTCCAATGAAAAATTAAACTTATTTACTGTACATCCTGGCCTGAAGAGGTAACACTTTATTTTACAGTATCTTAACTAGTTGATTATTAGCATGCATATTACTATAATATTAGCCATTTATAAGTACTAATTACGCACATATTAATGCCTTCTATATGACCTTATTCTACATCACTAATCTTACCCAATACCTAAACTTGACGACTACCTTACTAACTATTAATAAGCAGCAACTTAGGAATTTATTGAGGGAAAAGTCGTAGTTAATAGTGAATAAGTGTACCCTATTCTAAAGTGTTACCAAATGGGAAATGGTGGCAGCTGGCTAAACTAAAATAAGTTTATATATATATATATATATTTATAATATTTATATTCTCTTTCAGTTAATGTTAATTTTACTTCAAGTAATAAAAATGTCTTTATGGCTTCAGTGATAATATTCACAGAAACCTGACCAAGCAAGGGAATGTTTATAGTACAAACAACACATACAGTGCAACCTCATGTCATACCTGACTGATTTCGGCAAACTTCCTCTAGACGGAGTGAGTGAGCGAGTAAAGGTCAAGCATCTAAGCATCAAGTCTCGCTTTGTCCAGTAAAAACTCCAAAAAAAAGATCCCTCTCAGAAGTGATGCAAGTGACCAGCAATTACATAATGGGCTTATAAACTGCAAAAAGAAACAAAGAATAACAAGAGGGCTCAGTTCCATGCCACTGGGCTCTTCACCTGTGTCCTGCAACAGAATGCCTGGAATGTCCTGGAATCTCTCATTCCGGGAGGTCACCATAGGAACAACATGGCGTCGGTTCAACTTAGAGCAAACAGAGCCGTTATTGTTCCATTACTCTGCGGTCCGTTAACCCTACAAACACACAGACTCGTATACAAACAGTCAAACCCAACAATTTGTTTTTGTTTTGAGGCAATGGCTTGTGCGAGCAGCAGCTCCTCATGGGATACAGGTGATGACAGCTAGTAGATCGAATTCATCGACGCATATCATAAACCAGCAGCTCATCCACAGCTCTTGCAAAAACTGGCAGCTTTGAGGAAGAGCGTGAGACATAAACCCATAAAATGATTATTACAAAATGATTAATTGTGAGCAGTGGTGTGGGTCCATTCCCACAGCTGCCTTCGAAAACTATATTTTGGATAATTTTCACCAATAACATCAAGAAGGCAATTTGGTCGTGATGTATGAGTCTTGCAGAAAGACGGGGGACAAAATGTGCGTAGTTAAGAAATACCAGACACTGAATGAAAAAAATATGCCATTGCATGAAATGCATCATTAACTCAAAGGAAAAACTGTTAGTTGAAATGACTTTATGTAGAGTGTAGACACTGGGAATTAGTTTTTATTCTTTAAATTCTTTTTCATTGTCACAAAATCTCTAAAATTCAAAAGCAACTGACATCTGCAAGCAGATAATGCCAAGTTCTGTCATGAAACACTAGATGCCGCAGGCTGACGGGTCATTAACGCAAACTGATGATATTCACAGTGGTAAACTACTTGGCACAAGCTGATTGGTTCATGTTGCATATGCAGCCAATGAGCTTGCTGCTTTACATTTAAATAGCTGGTTAGCATTCACTAGAGCATTTCGCAACACACTTTTAAAGTTCCTCTGAAACCCTACACCTCCCCAGCTCCACCTGTATCGTTTTGCTACGCGTTAATATATACGCTATTCGTGCATCAGCAGTATGTCTTAAAAACTTATAGAAGCGTATCGGGGTATGTATTGGCAGTAGCAAGTTCCTGTAATTGCTTTGAGAGCAATAATCTACAACAATACCAATAACCAACAAGAGCAGCAGCGCAGTAGATCTATTCCGCCAAGACTAAATACAAGCTGTATGTTTGTATTACAAAACAGCAATTTTACGAAAGCATTTTGGACAGAACAAACAACATAAACTTGAATAATAGCTATTTCAAAACATGTAGAAACAAAGAGTCACAGTCACTCTTGGTTACTGTTTTGTGCTATCAAAGGTCATTGCTTCAAATGCATCCTGACATCATCTAGATTGGTGGTCCAGACCTGCGACAGCTTTCTTGAGTCCAGACCACAAGGCTGCTGATTAGCAAAGAACTCAGTGACATCACTCTCCTTCCAGGCACCAAACTCAGATGTGCACAAGACTGCAGTAACTGCTACCTAAGATCGTCAAGTACTCCTACAGATGCTTGAGAAGATGACGATAAATTTAACAGGTGCTTTTCTTTGGCTGCTCAGTATTTCTTCCAGCTTGAGCAATTTAAATGTTGTTTTTATCAGGCCATTTGGGTGGCCTTGAACTCTAAGAGAAGTGGTCACTGAAATATGCTTATCTCTGAAAGTGAGTGATACAGGTTATTTACACTATCAGAAAAAGAAAAAAAAACAATTCTATTTAATATTTTTTACATTAGCAATGCAATCAATATTCTATTTATTAAAGCCAAGTATGAATCTCAAATTGGTGTTTTTAAAGGAGAAGTCCACTTCCAGATCAACAATTTACAAATAATTTACTCACCCCCTTGTCATCCACGATGTTCATGTCTTTCTTTCTTCAGTCAGAAAGAAATTATGTTTTTTGAGGAAAACATTTTAGCATTTTTCCGATCGTTTCGCTAGATAAGACCCTTCTTCCTTGATTGGGATAGTTTACAACCACATTTGGGATCGTTCGAATCCGCATTTAAACTGCCTTTTGAAAGTTCAAAATCGGGGCACCATAGCAGTCCATTATATGGAGAAAAAAGCTCAAATATTTTCCTCAAAAAACATAATTTCTTTACGACTGAAGAAAGAAAGACAAGAACATCGCGGATGACAAGGGGGTGAGTAAATTATTTGTAAATTGTAAATTGTACACTTCCAAAATAATTAAGTTAAAACAATACATTTTTATTTGTGAACTTCTGTTCAGCTATTCTTTTTAATAGTTAACTTTTAACTATTTTTTGGATCATCAGTCATCAAAGCACAGGAAATATTGGTCACAGACATGGAAATTTACTTTAAACTACACCAAGCTGATTACTCACTAAAAAACCCCACAGATCATGTTTTTTAGGTCATTTCAAGACTTATTTTGACATAACAAAGTGGTTATATCTATCTTTTTTAAATTAGTCTTCCCAATAACACCATTATATTGTTCATTCAGACTGATTTGTGAACGTGCACGAACACAAGAGGCGGGATTTATCACATCAACCAATCACAGCTGAACATAATCAGTCATATCCAATCATATGGTGATGGTGGCACTGCCTCCTCCCATGTGACATTCCCCATTCACTCTCAGTTACCCCCGACCAAACTCACGACACACTTTAATGGGTCTGTTAAAACTCAATGGGCTCAGGGGAGGTGACAGAGATGCTGACTCCTGCTGTAACTTTACTTGCTTGTGTCGCTGTTGTACAATGTTTCTTTTAAAAACTAGTGATTTAAACACTTTTCAATGTTACATTTTGTAATATTGGCATTGTTTTATTTTTGTACTACATTTTTTTTTTATCCAATATTTTGAGGAGACACTGCCTCTCTTGCCTCCTCGGAGGAAACACCCCTGATATATAATAATTTCCAGTGGTTAACAAACAGCCATATATACAAACAGCTATAGCAAAATTGGCAAATTGGCTTTCTTTGTTGCTTATTTTTTTGCCATGGTGACTGAGGTCAACCAGAGAAAGTAATATGTGAAAAGAATGGTCAGTGGATGCTATTCAGCTAAACTGTCTTGAACAAAAATATAAATTTCATTACCAGGATCTCTATGACAAGCAGCTGTTGGCAGACCAAAAATGTAATTTCCACAGAAACGGGCTTAACTGAATACTTTGTGCTCTATCATACGTAATGGTTGATTAATCCTGGTCTCAAGGGAGTCTTTAACTTAAGGGTAATAGAACATTTAACTTAAGGGTAATTGAACTTAAGAGTCATTCTTTTCCCACTCAATGACTCTCACAGATTCACAGAACCTCTTATAAAGCGTTCCTCTATGCAGGAAATGCACACAAATGCAACTTGCGCTTCATTTGTACATAGTGGTTTAAATTCAATAACATAAAATGACATATAAGCTCAATCCATTGACAGCAAGTTAAAAAAAAAGTGGTAACACTTCACAATAAGGTTAATTAGTTAATGTTAGTTAACAGCATTCTACAGTATTTATTACTCTTAGTTGATGTTAATTTCAACATGTATTAATGCATTATTAAAATTAGTTAATGCACAGTGAACTAACCTGAACTTACAATGAACGACTACTGTATGTTTTCATTAAATAACATTAACAAGGATTAATAAATACTGTAACGAATGTATTGTTCATTCGTGTTAGTTAATACATTAACTAATGGAACCTTACTGTAAAGTGTTACCAAAAAGTTATGACTTCAGTCTTACCAAGAAACGTGACATCAGGAAACAAGTTGACGGTCATAAATCTTGCTGACAGATGGTTTTCTCTCCTCTACTTTAACGCCACCATCTGCATTCTTCCTGTGCTTAAAATAGAAAATCCATCAATCAAAAGTTAAATAGTGTCAATGACTGACAACATCTAAGAAATGCTCAGCAATATTTGCTTTGCCCACAATTTTCTGTTACACACATCAGACGCTTTTTCAAAGACAAAAGGGCTTTAAATGATGCTTTCCTGCAAGGTGATAAACTATGCCTTGCACTGTATACAGTTGAAGTCAAAAGTTTACATACACTTTGCAGAATCAGCAAAATGTTAATTATTTTACCAAAATAAGAGGGATTATACAAAACATGTTTTTTTTTTTATTTAGTACTGACCTGAATAAGATATTTTACATAAAAGACGTTTACATAGTCCACAAGAGAAAATAATCATAATACAAAAGTTTACATAGACTTGATTCTTCATGCTGTGTTGTTACCTGAATGATCCACAGCTGTGTTGTTGTTGTTTTTTTAGTGATAGTTGTTCGTGAGTCCTTTGTTTGTCCTGAACAGTTAAACTGCCCACTGTTCAGGTCCCACAGTTTCTTTGGTTTTCACAATTATAGAAAGTTCAAATACTCACTGATGATTCAGAGGGAAACACAACGCATTAAGAGTCGGGGGGTGAAAACTTTTTGAATTTAGAAGATCAGGGTAAATTTAACTTATTTTGTCTTCTGGGGAACATGTAAGTATTTTCTGTAGCTTCTGAAGGGCAGTACTAAATGAAAAAAAAAAAGATATTTAGGCAAAATAAGAAAAATGTACACATTCTCATTCGGTTCAAAAGTTTACACCCCTGGCTCTTAATGCGTTGTGTTTCCTTCTGAAGCATCAGTGAATGTTTGAACCTTCTGTGATAGCATATGAGTCCCTCAGTTGTCCTCAGTGTGAAAAGATGGATCTCAAAATTATACAGTCATTGTTGAAAAGTGTTCAAATAAATAAAAATGATGAAAAACCAAAGAATTTATGGGACCTGAAGGATTTTTCTGAAGAACGGCGGGAAGTTTAACTCTTCAGGACAGACAAGGTACTCATGAACAACTATCACTAAACAAAAACAAAAAGCACAGCTTTGGATCATACAGGTAACAACACAATATTAAGAATCAAGTGTATGTAAACTTTTGAACAGGATTATTTTTATAAATTTAACTATTATTGTCTCTTGTGGACTATATGTAAATGTCTTTTATGTGAAATATCTTATTCAGGTCAGTACTAAATAAAAAAATACCATGCATGTTGTATTATCCCTCTTATTTTGGTAAAATAATTCATTTTGCAGATCCTGCAAGGTGTATGTAAACTTTTGACATTTTAACAGTATATCAGGGGCTACAAATACTCTGACAGCTTTAAAACTCTGATATTTCGACAGCATTCAAAATCACAAAGAATCCATTTTGAATAACTTGTTATAGCCAAATGAAACTCATCGAGATTATTTCAAATCCAGACACGTCTCCGATGTCCAGGTCTGCAGATCATAATCTACATACAAGATGAACTTGGAATAACATTGATGTGACATCATCCTTCTAATCCATCTCCATGATGCCTTTTATGGTTGCCAGCCAAACCAGACCACACTAGCTGTAACAGACATTAGCTATTCAGATGCACAGAGGCCTGCAGTCTAATCACTGATAATGCTGCCTTGATGTAATGTATGTTATTGGCCAAAACACAGCTTGGCGAATAGAGTGTGTCTTAAAAGGACAGTTCACCCAAAAATAAATGGGAGTGCAAATTAAGATATTTTTTGATAAAATCCGAGAGCTCTCTGACCCTCATAGACAGCAACGCAACTGACACGTTAAAGGCTCAGAAAGGTAGTAGGGACATTTTTTAAATAGTCCATGTGACATCAGTGGTTCAAACGTAATTTTTTTTTAAGCTACAAGAATACTTTTAGTGTGCAAAGAAAACAATAATATTAGTCTAATCAATGGGTATGAATATTTATGAGTCAGATTGGTCTTCTTTCTCCCCAACATAGCTTACAAACTTTCCCTAATCTCTATAGTTTAGGGTTGCATTTGACCTTTGACCCGCTTCTTAGCTCGTGCTCTCACTCTGTGGACGAACAGAGAGATCACAGATGTGTTTAGAGGAGATATTATGTCCTGCAAGGCTTGTTTGGCTGAGGTGTGAAACTCACACTGGTCCCCTCTCAACTTCAGCAGGGCAGTGACCTCCACTGGCCACCCACCAGCACACAGAACAGATCGCGTTTGTCAAGGCTTCATTCCTGGGATGGGACGAGGAAGTTAAGAGTCACTCTGTGCGGTCTGAGAACATCTATTTATGGCTTTTAAGCTAAGCATGAAAACGACCAAGACTGATGTGGCGGTGTGATGTTTCAGAGCACATTCCCTTGACTCAGGAATGCACGGCGAAGGGGCCCGACGAATTTTGGTCACACTTGAAAGTGAATGAAAAATAAACAAATGTATACTCAGCATACACCACAATAAACCAAATGTCAATTTGAGAATGCTTAAATATTTTCAAAACACACTGACGGTTATATAACTTATTTGGAGTGGAACCAAAGTCTCAGGTTGCGAGTTTATAGACTATATTAGACTATATTAGAGGAATTTCAGATAAAGTCTTTGTTATACATTTTATTTTATTAAACAAATAATTAATTAGAAGAAGAAATAAAGTCATACAGGTTTGGGTGAACCATCCATCCTTCTTGCAAATTACACCACACACACACAAGCAAAGAATATCTTTCCTTCTTATGTCTTCAAATTCAGCTCTCACATAAACATGGATATTACGGTTTACACCAAATTTGAAATTCAAAACGACATTTATCACTCATTCCCAGAAGAGAAAACCACAAATGAAAACATTTGGTAATTGGGAAAACCAGAAAGGTTCATGTCAAAACTTCTGCACCTTCAAAATAAGATTTTTACATAATATTTGTATGAAGGAAAAAGAAATATGTCACTCTCCATTTTTATTAGCTATAATGTCTAAAGACTGGAAGGTATTACACATAATTGCTAAACATATGCTACAGAATCCTGCAAACAGTGTGGCTGTGGCTTTGATTTAGTCTGAAGCTCAGACTGTTTTGTCATACCTTACAGACAGAAAAGCCACAAAGAATTTAATCGCACTGCCAAACAGCTCCTGCATGAGTTTATTCATCAGACGCAGATATGCAATACACCCTGAGATCTGACCATGATTTGATGAGATTACCGTATTTATGAGATGTCACTTCAAGATTAGATGTTTTTTTTGTATCTTAGTGTTTATTTTCCAATAACTCGTCGAAAAATGGAACACAATGCAACCCAACGTAATAGTTTATCGGGGTTTCATGCTTAAAGCAATAGTTCACCCAAAAATATAAATTCTGTCATTATTTACTCACACTCAGCTTATTCCTTATTCCTTATTCCACCATTGTTTTCAAGAATAAAAAAACATTTTTTTAGAGAAGAAAGTAAAGCATACAGCTTTGGAATGACATGAGAGTGAATACATTTTGACAGAAAGCCTTTACATCATCTGTGACCACAAGAACTGTATTCACTTATGTGTGCATATGCAGAGACACCCACATTCAATTTCAGTTTCCTCTTGTATGACCAATCTTAAAGGGACAGTTTACCCAAAAATGAAAATTACCCCATGATTTACTCACACTCAAATCATGACTTTCTTCTTCTAGACAAATACAATTGGAGTTATATTAAAAAATATCCTGGCTCTTCCAAGCTCTGTAATGGCAGTGAATGGGTGTTAAGATTCAATAAAGTGCATCCATCCATCATAAAAAGTACTCCACATGGCTCAAAAGGGTTAAAGGAGAACTCCACTTCCAGAACAACAATACACAAATAATTTACTCACCCCCTTGTCATCCAAGTTGTACATGTCTTTCTGTCTTCAGTCGTGAAGAAATTATGGTTTTTGAGAAAAACATTTCAGGATTTTTCTTCATATAATGGACTTCATTGGAGCCCCGATTTTGAACTTCCAAAATGTAGTTTAATGCAGCTTCAAAGGGCTCTGAACGATCCCAGCCGAGGAAAAAGGGTCTTATCTAGCGAAACGATTGGTCATTTTATTTGGAAAATAAAATTTGTAATATTTTTTAAGCACAAAAGCTTGTGCAGCACAGGCTCTGGGATGCGCGTTCACGATGCTACGTACTATTGAATCACGTCGAAAGGTCACGCGGAACGTAGACGGAATTACAGACCCAGTGTTTACAAAGCGAACGCGCAAAGACTAAGAAAGTGCAAGTAAGTTTGTAAACGCAAAAAGGTACAACGATGTCCTCCTCTTAAGATGTAGGAGAAAATAAGATGGAGTTTTTCACCATACTCAGTGCACAGACGATGAACTTACACGTGATTCTTAGTAGTGATGGGAAGTTTGGATCATTTTACCGACTCCGAGCTTTGAGTTTCGTTCAGCAAAATGAACGAATCTTTTTGTCTTTTTCTTCATTTTAGCAAAATATAATTAAAATGTTACGTGTTACTTTCCTAACACATCTACTGCTTACACAAACGTTGATCACACTACAAACAAGACAAAACTATAATGCTATAAGAAACAGAAAAGATTAATTCATTGTTTACCTGGGTCTTCAGTCTATGATTAGTTCACCTCACCTCTTATCTGACAAGTTTTTGGGTTTGAGTCGTTCGATCATCACGAGACAGCCCCATAAGATTAACTAATTCCATTACAGAACTTAATAGGATGTTGCACATGTGTGACTGAACGAATCACTCCCTGAGACAACTCGTTCTTCACGCACTCGTGTTCATGAGAGAGTGTCATTTCAGCAGATGACATAGGACGTAGATGCAGCGTAATTTGCAGCAATGTAAAACCAGTCTAATTTGGGTTATATCAAAATTCTCTGCCATTCTTCTACGTCCCATGTTATCCACTGGAACGCCACTCTCCCATGAATGCGTGTCCAACATTTAACGGAAGCTAGAGATTACGGTTTATAAAGTACTAAATATGGATATTTGTCTCACAAAAACACATCATTTCACTTCAGAAGGCCTTTGTTAACCCCCAGAGCCATGTGGAGTACTTTTAATGATGGATGGTTGCACTTTATTGGACTTCAAAATCTCAACAGCCATTCACTGACATTATAAAGCTTGAGAGAGACAAGACATTTTTTATATAACTGATTGTATTCGTCTGAAAGAAGAAAGTCATACACACCTAGGATGGCTTGAGGGTGACTAAATCATGGGATAACTTCATTTTTAGGCGAACTATGCCCTTTAACTACCTTAATTGTTTTTCTCTGTCAAGTGATTGTGCAAGGATTAAGGATAATCTGAGTCAAGTTGAAAATGTAAAACCAACAATATAGTTTGAGTCCTATCAGCTGACTGTGGACCTCACATGGTGGCTCACAGGTGATTAATGTGGATTGCAGCTAATTTGCTTGTAGTCTTCACCCCGTTCTTACAGTAAGCATGAATGAAAGGACCAGTCAGCGGTAATCGCATAAGATTAGATCAATTCAGCTATTATTAAGTGGTTTAATTCACAGTCACCAGCCAAAAGAATACATTTGACATACTGAAAAGAAAAGTCATTAGACACTGAAAAGAACACAATCCCAGCAAATCTACTTCCTCCGTAAGGTCTTTGATAATGCAAAGATTTTCTCTGATGTCTAAGTACTAAATGTTGATTTTAGACTAAAATCTGCCTTGCACTGGCAGATCAAAGTCATTCATAATGACCTTTTTGTGATTTATGCAGCTGCCGTTATATACTAGGACACTGACATAATGGTGCTACACACTGTATTTAAGTGGCACAATAGATCTAGATCCACAGGTATACATTTCCCCTTCCTTTCCCATCAATCTTCAGTTCTTTAGACTTTCTTGCACCCCTATCATAATGATAACCATACAATAGTGGTATAGTCATATATCAGGTAACATAATAGGCCTGATGCAGAATGTATAGGAGTGTAATTCAACAGTATTTGACGCTCAGGCCGGAGGCCTCGTTTTTTTTTTTTACCAGACAGTAGCGAATGAGAAATTCTGAAAGTATGAGACTACGCAGAAATATTATACATACATAAACAAAATCAAAGATGAAAAAAGGCTTTTTGTCCAGCAAAAAAGTTCAGACTGGACAGCATCCAGCTTTCACAAGCTTTGTTTTCTTAACAATCCTAGGAGGAAACTACTTCAATCTTCATTAGCAAACTCTTCAGAAGTTCCCCAAGATACGCCTAGGAACTGAGGGAAAATATTTTGAGGGAGACAAACACTTTTCCACAATTTATTACAGAGTGTAAGATTAGATCCGCTGTATTAAATATTATTACAACAAAATAAATCAGCTTTCAACAGAAACTTATACGAGAAAGACATGAGATACTGCATAAACCGTATTAGCTGATTGATAGTTTGGTTCAGTTCCTACAAAATCCGTGTGCTTCCTTTCGGTGACAGCTTAAGCTTTTTAATCATCTGAAGGCTGTCATGGCACAGGAGATAAGAACGGCACGCGTGTGAAGCTCACGGAGGCAGCGTGACAAGTTCAGGAAGCATGTAAGCTTGAGACTTATCAAAGTGAGTTAAGCAGTCTTGCCTGATCCAACATCTGCAGCAGCATTAACCAATGCACGAGCTCCCGGAGATGCCAGACAACATTTATTTGATCAGATTTGGAGTCCTGTGAGATGCTTTGAGTGTTCAGGTGTAAGTTATGAGTTTAATTTTCTCTATAGGTAAGTGTAAGGACATAAGTGATTATTCAGGGCCTAAGCCAAAACAGCACTTCTAGCAGAAAAAGGAAAAGGTGTGGGTAGAAAAAGAAAACACTCATTTTCCGAGTGGATGTTGGACTTGTTATTGAATAACAGCAGCAGGTCATTTATAAAGACATGTGTGCAAGCACTATCTGATGATAGTTTCCTTAATGCTCCTATGAATGATTCAGAATGATTTAGAAGAACAAACAAGAGGCTGGAATGTTATAGCATTTTCGTCTGTCTGTACGTATATTTATAAGAATTCCTTTAAATATTTGTAACAGAAAGTTCAACTGATCTCACAAGCCTACAGATAACACACTGCCATTTAAAAGTTTGAGTCTCTTATGCTCAAAGTCTGATCAAAAAAACAGTAATATTGTGAAATGTTATTGCGATTTCTAATATTGGTTTCCTATTTTAATAGACTTTGAAATATTATTTATTTCTATGACGCAGCGCTGAATTTTCATCAGCCATTACTCCAATCTTCATTGTCCCATGATCCTTCAGAAATCATTCTAATATGCTGATTTATTATCAGTTTTGAAACTGTTGTGCTGCTAAGTATTTTTTGGAACCTGTAATACTTTTTTCTTTGATGAATAAAAAGTTAAAAAGAACAGCATTTATTCAGAATAGAAATCTGTCATAACAATATAAGTCTTTGCTATGACTTTCTACCCATTTAACACATCCTTGCTGAATAAAAGTATTAATTTCTTTAAAAAAAAATAAAATAAAAAGTGGTGTATAATTTAGCAATATTTCTATTTTAAATAAACACTGTTTTATTTAACTTTTTATTTATCAAAGTATCCTTAAAAGTATCACAGGTCCGCAAAAATATTAAGCAGCACAACAGTTTCCAACATTGATTATAAATCAGCATATTAGAATGGTTTCTTAAGGATCATGTGACACTGAAGACTGGAGTTATGATGCTGAAAATTCAGCGCTGTACCACCAAAATAAATTAAATTTTAAGGTGTATTAACACAGGAAACTGTTTTTTTTAATTGCAATAATATGTCACAAATTTGCCGGTTTTCCTGTGTTTTTGATTTAAATAAATGCAGCATTAATGAGCATGAGAAACTTTAAAAAAAAACATTAAAAATTGTACTTTTGAACAACAGTGTTTTTGGAGGTGCACTACCATTTTTTTTAAGGAAAAAATCAGAAATTAAACAAAATAAATAATAAATATAAAGAAAAGCATTAAGAAATGAATATTCTTTATAAATAGGACTTTATATTTATCACGGAATATCACAAAAATTTCCTAGCACAACTGTTTTCAACTTTGATAATAAAGAAATGTTTCTTGATCATCTAATAAGCATATTATAATTATTTCTGAAGTTTCATGTGACACTTAAGACTTAAGTAATAACTTAAGTTAAAAAAAACAGCTTTAACATCACAAAAATCAATTTACTTTTTTGTATGTATTGACATGGAAAACTGTTTTTACTGTATATTGGACAAAATAAATGCAGTCTTGGTGAACATAAGACTTCTATCAAAAACAAATAATTCAACACTAAACATTTGAATGATAGTTTATAATAATTAACCTCAGTAGATTTGACATATACAAATGTATTACTGAAAATAAACAAGTGACCACATTTGCATGCACAAAATTACTTTGGTATGAAACCAAATGTCTATTTTTCATTAATTTATTAGTTACACACTTTGCACTTGGACAATGAGCAGTACATCAAGACACAAAATGTTTGCACGCATGCTTTGATGCCTTTAAAAGCTATGATTTGCTGCTGACTTTTCATACAGACTCAAAAACATGGATCTGATTGTACGTGTGCTTTATAAACGAGGCCCTGGAGCATAAACAAAAGCCAGGTCTTACTCATGTGCTTGACAAGATAATTCATCATATCTTGCAATGAAAACAAATACTATTCACCACCATGCCCCAAACAATTTCTTTAGGCAGATGAGAATGTGTTTTTTTAAATGCATAGCTTACCTAGTCTGTGACGTACTACTGCAATACACTGACAGATGAGAGGATTGGCCCTATGTGTTTGACAGGGGTGAAGGTATGTGTTGACCTTGTTTGACTTCAGTGTTTCTGACAAACAAACATGTTGAGGGTTTGTTGCTGGAGTAACGGAGCTGTGAGAACTGGCATGCTGAAGCTCTCGTGGTCTAGACAGCAAGGAGGAAGGAAGATCAGAGAAACACATGACAGGTCATGCCAAATTACTAATCATTCAATGGAACCAGAAAATTTTGAGTGTTGATTTCTGTTTTCGATATGCTCTCAACAGACAAAAATATGGTCATATTAAAAAAGAAGGAAATAAATATGAAATATAGCTGCAAGCAGCAATTACCAGGGTTCAAGTGCTTTAAGGCATTTAAGCACATATGAACATTTTTTGGCAAATCCAGGTAATTTACCATAGAACTATTATGCTTTTTAATGTTTATGACTGTTATAGCGCCAACTGTGGTCCTGTCTCCTTAAAAGTGTGCATGATTGTTTAGAATCACATGTTGTATGTGCTCTCTAGGTTTCACAAAGTTTTGAGTTTTCCTTTAGGCTTCAAGAGGATTTTTGGGCAATTCGGACAGACCCCTTTTGCCCGTTATAGCTTCCCAAAAGGTACATTTTCAACATTATTATTGAACTGGGGAGTCCAGAGAATTATACTGCAGTGTTTTTTTCCAGATTAAGCAAAAAACCTAGGACTAGTTTGCTAAAGTAGTTTTTTTTTTACATCTGGAACGAGGAGTTCTATCGTATGATCCGAATGCGGAAAAAAAACATACAATGTACAATCGTTTATGCTCTTGAAAAATGCGATTTGGCCCCCTAGTGCCAATATCTTTCTTTTGTTCAAATTTCTCTCAGACCTTCGGGCCATAAGTCGAACAGGCCCGCTGAGTTTCGTTACGCTCGGCCTCCGTGAACCTTGTCTAACAGGTATTCAAAGTCGTTGGCCAATGGTGGCCATGTTTTTTGAGATACACAAATGTCTTTGTAGACACTTGTGGCACTTTGGACCAAGACCTTGTACACTGATTTTCACGTTGATACTTTTACTAAAACTGGACCTGCCACTTTCGAATGTTTTGGCACCCCTTTGGGACGGTGAGTCGAAAGTTATTTTTGTATTCAAGTAAGGTATTGATATTCACTCTGCAGAGAATCTTTCTGCACTGGTTTGGTTCCGATCGGGTGAAAAAAACTATGACTAGCTCGCAAAAGTAGGTTTTACAAAAAACGCAAAATCCCTGAAAATGTCATCTGTCTGAGACAATCTGAGACATGCGTCTCATCCGGGACAACCCAAGAATTCCAGTGATTTAAGACACTTGAGTCTGCGACTGACGATTTAGGAGTTATGAGCAATTTCGTACTTTTGAGCGCTGTAGCGCCCCCGTCAGGCCGATTGGGGTGAGCCTTGGTCACGTTGTCAGTGGTGTGAGCACTACCATCCCTCCAAGTTTCAAGTCTCTACGACTTACAGTTTGGTCTACACTATCAGTTTTACGTGGAGATCGCTGATCTGTGACCATTCTAACAATTTCAATAGGGTTTCAGCGACATTAACCTCTAATAAATAAAGAAGGAAAACTGAAAATGAAAGACATTTATGATTAAACAAAAATTCAAGATTTATTCTCTGAAAGAAGGTCTAAGTATCTTATGCAATGTTGCTTATCAGGATAAATTGATTTTGTTTTAAACAGACAAAATATTAGGAGAAATATTATTATTATTTTCTTCCCTTCATTATATTTTTTTTATTTCAGTCAAGATGTATCTCTGCAGTCATGGAGAGGGAAAGCAGACGAGTTTATTGTTGGACGGGGACTAAACGTTTAATCCAGTGCTGACAGTGTATCTCACTCTGGCCATTTTTGGCTGGCATCCCAGACGAAGGTCTTGGTGAGCTCTCAACTTCTGTCATGGAGTCACCAGGACAAAAACAGCGCCAGTTCGTCTGCACTGTTTGACTGAGCCCATACCCATCGTCTCAGCCGTTCCCATGAGTATCAGACACACACTCTCTCACTCACATACACAGGCCATAGATTTCTGGAGAATGGGCTGTATGAGATTTTATAAGAGAAGTGGTCAAGTTCTTTCAAAATAAAAAAAATATACATGAATTCAATAACTAAGTCACTTAATATCATTAAATGCCAAGTTCTGTCATGAAACTCTAGATGGTGCAGGTTGATGGGTCGTTAACACAAACTGATGATGCGTTAAACTATTTAGCTCAAGCTAATTGGTTCATGTTGCATATGCTGCCAATGAGCTTGCTGCTTTACATTTTAATTGCTGGTTAGCATTCACTAAAACATTTTGCAGCACGCTTTCAAAGTTCCTTTGAAACCCTCCACCTCCCCAGCTCCACCTGTATGGATCTGCTACGGGTTATTATATGCAATTTGTGCACCAGTAGTATGTCTTAAATACTCACGCATTTTGGTATACATCGGCAGTTCCTGTACTTGCTTTGCAGCAGCAATAATCTACAACAACAGCATAAGCTCCAATTAACAAACACCAAAACACTACATTATATCACACCATGCTCAAGTTAAAAGCATATTCAAGAGTTCAAATGAAACATTTAAAAGAACTTTTCCAGCTTTAGGTCTGGTGTTGGTATGGAAGATGCTGAAGATGTGGAAGATGCAAAGGGAACCATTATATTGGTAGCCACTGTCTTCGCTTCTCCTTACAAAAGGCCACTCATACAGGGTAATAAAACACAGAGTCATTCCAGTCATCAGCTTGACCAACGCCAGCAGAACAAGATCAAGGAAAGGACATAAGGTGCAGAAAGGCACAGTACAATGTCTGCACATACTGTATGAGTCAAGAGAACCAACAGGCACAAACCATGAACTTGGCAGAATCCCTTAAACACCATGATTATTCCATACAAGATGTTCCATACTTTAGTGACACCTTCAAAAAGCTGCTCATTTGTGGGCCTTCAACCAGCAGTGTGGAAATGTAAAGGAAGCGCCAAGGACATTTCAGTGATAAAATGGACCATTTTGCAGCTAATCCTCTAAGGAGAAACATACAAGCACGACGTCTTCTGTTTGTTACTGCAATATGTTCAGCCCTGACGTTAACAGAAAGCCTGCAAGATCAGTTAAAACTGTAAAATGATTTTTTATATCGAAGCAAAGTTATGCAATATATTGGGCCCTATTTAAGTTGGCTTGAGAAAGCCAACTTACTGATATGCTATTTAAACTTCCAGTTATTATTATTATTATTATTCTGAGACTAAATTTTCTGACTGTAGAGCTTTAACTCTACAAACTCCAAACTCAGCCCAGATCTTCAGACTGGTCTTACTCGAGTTGCTATATCATCCTTGCTAAACAAGCTAGCAACATGCTAACAACTTGGTAAGCATGTTAAAAACATGATAACAACTAGCTAATCATGCTAGCAACATGCTAGTAAGTTGCTAATCATGCTAGCAACATGGTAATAAAATGCTAACAACTTGCTAATCATGCTAGCAACATGCTAGTAAGTTGCTAATCATGCTAGTAACATGGTAATAAAATGCTAACAACTTGCTGATCATGCTAGCAACATGCTAGTAACTTGCTAATCGTGCTAGCAACATGCTAGCAACTCGCTAATCATGCTAGAAACAGACAAGCAACATGTTAATAACTTGCTAATCGTGCTAGCAACATGCTAGCAACTTGCTAATCATGCTAGCAACATGCTAATCATGCTAGAAACAGACAAGCAACATGCTAGTAACTAGGGCTGTGCAAATAATCGCATGCGATTATGATGCGCATCTCTTCAGTAATGCCGGTTCCGTGATTAGTCGTAAATTTCCATCACGTGCAGTC
>JAHKKF010505181.1:0-11230 GCA_019740295.1 Labeo calbasu
GATTGAGGTGTTGTGTTGCTGGATGTAATAATGAACGTAGTGGTTGTCATTTACTCCCGACATCTGAGCCGCTGAAGATGCAGTGGATTACATTTGTTAGTGAAGGAAATGCGCCTCCCGATCTACATATATTCGTCTATGTTTGCACAAATCATTTGTGATCCAGCTTCACTTACAGCAGAAGTGAGTATAAGGTTTTTTTTTTTTTTTAGTCAATCTTTGTGATCGTCTTTCCTAATAATGTGCTAGTTAGCAAGTTTAGCGGCTATACACGGCTAAATGCGGCTAAAGTAAACAGGCTCGTCACATCACAGAGAGAAGAGAGGGGCGGGGCGAGCAGAGCTCATCTGCATTTAAAGCAGCCTTGACCAGAATGAGATGATTTTTGCAGAGCTGATTTTGGCAAGGTAAAAAGGGTGTTGTTTTACACTACCATTGAGAATTTTTAACCAAAGTATATTATAAACTTTTCATTAAGACCCTAAAGAATCATGTCAACTTGTGGAAAATGGGCATCCGATGACCCCTTTTGAAGGTAGAAATTCTGCAAAAATTCTCCTTATGTGTGTGCTGCAACCAGATTTCATAATCAGCTAGGATTTTAAAACTCCTCTGTGCCCAGCTTTCGTTGTATGATCAAATTTTCTATTACGGATGTTTGGGAATCCAGATAACCTTAGGTCCATGTTGCCAGATGGACCAATTTTTGCACACTGTATCATTTTTAGTTGATTCAGTGTGACCGTGTCATTGTGCCCTCTTCTCATTCATCACTGATTCATCTGTCTGCTTGCAGTTTCGGGTTTGTTAACTAGGTTATCAGCTAGTGTGTAAGGCACTGTGTTTCATGTAACCTAGTTGGAAAGACATTTTGTTTGTGGTTTATTGAATGGTACCTTTGTGAAAGTAATCCTTATTTCTAAGAAATACAACAAGACTAAACACGACCACAGGCACACCTGTTTTATACTTCGTCTTACATAACATTTGTACTTGTATTCAAGTGTTTCATAATGTATGTGATGCTACATGTCTTGGAGAAAAGTTGAGTGGTGTGTATTTAAAACTTTTTTTAAAATAATTTTTTTAATTCCCTTTTCATGCATGCTGTTTTTATGGCCTCATATTAATTGCGTGACTGTCTGGCGTATTTGTGAAATTCGTTTGTCACACGGCAGAACTATTTCAGTGAACTAGGTCAGCCCATGTCAAATCAGACAAGGTTGCTGCTGCTACACTGTTTCAAATTTTGTTTTGGATAGATATATGCTAGTATGCCTGTAAAAATGAGCTACCATAAATCAAATGATTATGCTGAGTTAAATGAACAACCCAATGTGCTTGGTTTTAATAACCCATATTTAACCCATCAGTGGGTTGCAATGACTCAAATTGCGTTATTTTCAACCCAACTTCGCTTTCTTATTTGTTGTTGGTGACGTTTTAAAAAAATCTGCAGATTCAAACATATTTATATATGTTCAGCCCTTTAAATATGTGTTATTTCCAGGCTTAAAAACCTCATCTGTAAATTCATGTTTAGGGTACGATATCTAAAAAAAAATGATTGCTTGCCTCATAGCAATTGGTAGATACACAGACAAATTAGTTTTCTTAAAGTCCAAATGGTTTAGAGTCTGTTCAGGATACAAATACTTACATCACTGGCATGTTAAGATGAAACATTATAGATGTGGGTGATATTGGGGCCTTCATTAACAGCCTTAATTGACTTTCTCATCAAAATCATTTTGTAATTATATTGCTGTTAGTATGGACAAATATTACTGCAATGCAGCAGTTTGAAATGACTCAAATATCTTTATACACCATGTTGTGTTTTTCTCAAAACTTCTAGTTTAGTTCCTGTTAGTTTCAGTTTATATTTATATAACAGTTTTTATAAATGATTATCATTTCCTGCTCTTCTTGTTAGCTTGCTTTATTAATTAACAACCAGTGCAACTTAATGAATCATTTACATCATGACTGCTGACAGATTTTCATTACATGGCCCTGAGGTTTGATCCACAATTAATTTTTCAAAGTAGTGGAATAACATTTTAATTCCAACAATTTTACAAAAACACTTTTTGGTTTTTCCAGTCCAGGATGAGTTACTTTGTGAAACACTTTTTGGAAGTTGTCAAAAACTTGACATTTAGTAGTAGTTTTCTCCTATGTGTTTCATAATGCGTCTCAAAAAAAGCCACTAATATAATACAATTATCTGCTGCATGGAGAACAAACAAATCAGCCGAATAATTTGCTCAACCATCCTTTCTCAGGAGTCTTTTAATTGCCTGAACATATCTTTAAATATTCTGTTTTGTCTTAGGGGGATTCATTCTTTAAGGTTTAATTGCTCCTGTGTTGTTTGTAGGCTCCTCAGTGTCCTGAACTGTCTTTTCCAGCTGACTGACCAGTCAGTGATTACTGGCCTCTGGTCCAGCTCCTTGTCAGAAGCACTAGACAGCTGGACTCTAGCAGAAATGGGGTCTGCTTGGTTTTACAGGGTTTGGCTGCACAATAGTGTTTCATGAACATTTTATGTTCTTGGCAGGTATAGCTAAGGCTAGAAGTACAAAGACTAGACCTTTAGTTTCTAGAGAAACAGAGGAACTGAATGCAAACAGTGCCAATATGTTGCAGTGCAAGATTAAAGTCAAACAGAAAGATGAATTGAGTCAACAGCTTGTGGTGTGTCTGCCGTGAGAGAGAGATAACAAAAGTGTAATGTGAAGAATTTTATATCCTAACCATGATCTGACTTTTAGGATTTAAAAAAGCATATCAGTTTCTTCTGTTTTGGTCTTTCTTTTTATCTTCAGAAGCTTGTGGAACTGGTTTGGTTACGCATGCCATCAATCATTTTCGATGTGGTAAGCAGAAATAGTTTAACGCACAGGTGACGTTTCTCAGTTTGAGAACACCACTCCTTAAAAAGAGATAACAGGTTAACAAATCTATCTTTATAGGGTTGTGAAAACCCTCTGCTGTGGGTAATCCACACTGCAGGATACTGCTGATTGTACCCCAATGTGTTTGGTTTTATTTTACAATTTAGTTACATTTGAGACCTTTGTTTTTCTTTTTTTTTAAATCTAGTGTGAATTGACAAGCACATTCTCTATCCACTTTTTTTTGTGAGGAACTGATAACCGCCACCATGATAAATGTGAAAAATGTGTGCAGGGGTAACTTTTGATTTTTAGTGCTTTTGTGTGTGTGCAAGTATATTTAAAAAAAAAGAATCAATACAGTTTAATTTGAAATTAAGTCATACTTGACTAAATCATGAATTATTAAATAAGGCATTGTTCCTAAAATGGTATTTAGGGTGTTAGAGTGTCAGACACTTTGGGGTAAGCTGCAATAGTGCTTTAAATAATAGTATTGTTTAGTAATTATTTAGCTGTATTCAAGTATGCTGATATTTAATATGCTAATATTAAATCTCTTCCCAGCTGAACACTAATAAAAGTTTGTGCGTTAGTAGTTTTCTATCTTTTTTGTTGATATTTTTATTCGAACTGTAATTGGTTCACATTTTCCCCATTGATTGCTTCAACATGAGATCACTTAATTCTAATTTAGAGCAAGTTGTCACTGGGACCATTTTCCATGTATTTTATGTTTCTATCGCCCCGTGATATAGACGTTTTCATCTAATTTCAGTTGATAGAAGACATCCTGAAATATAATTCCGAGTATTAATTTTACCTCTGTCTCATTTATCTTTCCCTAGGGGATGGCTTAAGTAAAAAGCAGCTTGGCTTTTTAATAACATTTATTGGAAAAGCATAAGAAATATCTATTAGAAAGATTATTTCTGTCTAGTTTATAGGTCAAACTGTGGGAGCAGTGGATCTGTCTTTATCCACCTCATTTTGCAGCTATTTTCAGTGAATGTGTAATGACTTCTAAATCAGCTATAGGTAAATAATGAGAAATAACAAAGTGCTTTATGATTCTGATAATAAAATAACATGGTAACAAATACAATAGCTGCAAGCGGTGATTACCTAGCTTCAAACACTTTAAGGCATTTAAGCGCATATGAAAACAGACAATATTTAGCAAGCTTGTAACCACCTAAATCAATTATTTAAAAAGCAGTTTTGGCTAATCCAGATAATTCATCATAATAATAATATATTTTTTTAACAGTTATGACTGTTATAGCACCAGCTGTGGTCCGATCTCCTTAAAACTTTGCGTGCTTGTTTAGAATCACCTGTCGCATGTGTTTTGAGTTTTGCTTTAGGCTTTATAGTATAAATTATATATATAATTTTGGGTAAATTTTCTAAACAGCCCCGTTATAGCCAAAAGGTAAATTTCAACATTTTTTTGATAATTATTGACCTAGAGAGTCCAGAGAATTGTACTGCAGTGTTTTTTTCCAGATTGAGCGAAAAACCTAGGACTAATTTGCAAAAGTAGGTTTTTGACATCTTCTCAATCATTTAACAAACAATTTGATTGACAGCAGTGGTTCTAGAGGCAAAGTTGTCTGGAATTTGCGTATATGCGAAAAACTGCATGACGTACAATCATTTACAAGTGGCTGATTTCTTTCAAATTTATCTTAGACTTTTGGGGCCATGAGTTTGTTCCAGCCTCTGTTAACCTTGTCTAACAGGTGCCCAAACTTTGTCAGAAGAAGATTGTACACAACGATTTTCATGTCGATAGGACAAATGGTTGCACAGTTAGAGCCATTTTTATGTTTTTCCCTCTTATAGCGCCACCAAGTGGCCAAGCTCTGGGTTTTTTTTTTTAATTTTCTATTTTCAGTGGTCTCAGATTTTGGTCGGAGGTATCTCATTCCGTTCTAAAGTTATAGGCATTTTACTAAAAGTGGCCCTGCCCCTTTCGAATGTTTTGGTCCCCCTTTGCAACGGTGTGACGATAGTTCAACTTTTTTTTGATAATTATTGATATTCACTCTCCAGAAGATCTTTCTGCACTGGTTTGGTTCTGATTGGGTGAAACCTTGGACTAGTTCACAAAAGAAGGTATTGCAAACAAATGCAAAATGCCCCAAACTTTCGCCTTGAACCTGCGACTGGCAGTTTGGGAGTTATGAGCGATTTCACACTTTTGATCGCTGTAGCACACCCGTCAGGCCCATTGGGGTGAGCCTTGGTCACATTGTAGGTGGTGTGAGTACTACCATCCCTCCAAGTTTCAAGTCTCTACGACTTACGGTTTGGTCTGCATGATCAGTTTTAAGTGGAGATCGCTGATCTGTGACCATTCTAACAATTACAATACGTGCTTGAATCCCTAATAATGGACTTTTTGCACAGGTAAAATAACTGAAATCTAATGGAAAGTCTCTGACATTCAAGCGTTATTTTGCTTTCACATGAAGTAGTTTTCTTCTGTTTATTCCACTGAAAAGCTTCATCCATACCTTAATTTTTAATTACGGTGTTATCACTCCATTTTCTAAGCAATCCTCAGTTTAGAGAAAGAACACGCACTGGCTTTATGCGGATTACACCTGTGGAGGAGCGTCTAATTAGATTTGTCTACCCTGGCTGATAAAAGTGAGAAAGAGACACTACTGTTTTGCTGATGGCCCTTACTGAGAGTGATATGTCTTCTGTATGGTGTTTTGCAGAAGGTTATGGGTAGAATCATGGCGTGTAATGCTGTTATTAGACTGTGATCAGGATGAGTGATAACAGAAGCCCACAGCAGCAAGTGACCCACGTTCCCCGATGATTCTCTTAATCTTATGCCATGATGGCTATTAAAAAACTCCAATTTAGGCAGCTTGAGTGCCAGGCGGCCTACAGTAAGAATGGCTTTAATTGCGATGAGTTATCACACTCGCTGTTGTAATCGGGCCGGATCTTAAAAGGGGGGTTTGTGCGTCTGACAAATTGATTTAATACCAATGTGATTCTAGCTCCCTAATGATCTTCTGATTCCTCTTCTCCCAGGGTGTAGACGCTTGGATTTCTAACCACTTTTTAATTGCACACCCTTTCCTTATTGTGTGTGTGTGTATGTGCTTTTAGTTCAAAATATGCACTGTACTGAGGCTCTGGATCATTCCACAATCCCAGTTTAGCTTCAGTATGATACCGCTGCGGTGGGGAACAGCAAATTTATGGACAATTAGAGCATTTTTTTTGTGGAGTCAACAGTGTGTGGAGAAGAAAGGAGGAAATGAGAAAAGAGGCATATTGGTTCCTTAAACGCCTGACTGTGGATGTCTGTCAGTGCTGTTATTTAGTACCTTTGCTTCCTTTGGGGATTCTGCGTAGAGTATACAACCTATCCAGATTTCTCACAGCAGTTCCCTAACCGCATCTTGCAAAATCAAGCCGTAAATTGAACCTTTCTCAAACACAGACCTCTGAAATAAAGTGGTTTAGTCTGTTATTTGCCGTTTTGCACGCACACATTCAAGCAGTTTCTGCAGTGTAGCTCCTATGTATCCTCAATCAATCAGTCGCTCAATAGATTGCAAGTGAATTTAGGCATAACAGAATTATAGTGTACAGTATGGAAAATGGGTATTAAATTTAGGATTTACTAAAGTTTGCATTTACAATGTTTGTAAATGATTAACGGTTTAAAATATTAACTTTTGTTTCAAAGTGTAAAAATAAGCTAAATGTGCATGCACAATTAAATATTGACCAATATATATCCAGTATTGGCTAATTCCAGCATTATGGATGTGACATTTTGCATCATGGACGTGACATATGCTGTAAATGCTTAGAGAATGTGTGTTACACCAATGTACTGTACTGTTATGAATGTGACAAGCCTGAAAAAAGCATTTACCAGACTATGGAAAATCATGCACAGAAAAAAAAAAATGCTTTAAAAACTTAAAAACCAAATGTTGACGTCTGTGCTATCAGTATAGTAAAACCTGAATAAAAAGCTCAATAATACACTTTCCATTGATGTATGGTTTGTTAGGACAGGACAATATTTGGCAGACATACAACTATTTGTAAATCTGGAATCTGAGGGTGCAAAAAAAAAAAAAAAAAAAAATATTGAGAAAGTCACATTTAAAGTTGTCCAAATGAAGTTCTTAGCAATGCGTATTACTAATCAAAAATTAAGTTTAAATTATGGTAGGAAATTTACAACATATCTTCATGGAACATGATCTTTACTTAATATCCTAATGTTGTTTTTTTTTGGCATAAAAGAAAAATCGGTAATTTTGACCATACAATGTATTTTTGGCTATTGCAATAAATATACCCGTGATACTTAAGACTGGTTTTGCGGTTGAGGGTCACATATTGTAACAGGTAGCTGATATTGTGTTGTGATGTTATAGAAGAACCTTTTTGGGTTCCTCAAAGAACCTGTCAGTGAACTGTTCTTAACCGAATTTTTTTTTCGTAGTTCAAAGAACATTTTAATTACTTTCAATTACCTTCTTAAAAGAACTGTTTTTTTTTTCTTAGTGTAAAAAAACATTTTAACTATCTAAAGATTTTGTTCCAGTGAAAAATTTCAATGGATGTTACAGGTTTTTCAGGAATCTATCAGTGCCAATAAAGAACCTTTATTTTTAAGTTTGTAAGAACCATTATGGATTCCCCAAGAAACCTTTCAGTGAACAGTTCTTAAAAGATCCACTTTTCTTACACCGTGTCTACACCGGACTCGAGCGGCGGGACACGTCACGACAAGTAAACTGCTGCCAAGTTCTATTAATGATGTGCTCACACAAAGTTCAACTGATTTGCAACAGTCGTTTTCCTGCATCCAGTGTAGACAGACTTTAGCTGTCCAGTGTAGACACGAGGTTAGTTTGAAGAACATTTAAAAAAAAGTCAAATAAATAAATAAATATTTATAAAGAACATTCATTAATTACTCACCATCATGTCGTACCAAACCCGTAAGACTTTCGTTCAATGCTTTTTGTGCTCAAAGAAAACAAAAATGACTTTATTCAACAATTTCTTCTCTTCCGTGTCAGTCTTTGCTGAGTGTTGAGGAAAGTACCCCAATGCACGTGTGTGGTGCTAATGAAGCCTCCGTTATAACATTGAACCCAGATGTGCTGCTCTTTGTTTACAAACGGAGGAAGATGCACACTGTACATTAAGTAGTCTTTGTAAACATGTCTGAAGATTTCGACAGAGACAATGATTTGCATTTTTTTTGCCCAGCTTTTCTTGTCTGAACCAGAATATGTAGATAAACTAAGAGAGATTGTTGAATAAATTTATTTTAGTTTTCTTTGCGCACAAAAAGTATTCAGTTAGCTTCATAACATTACGGTTGAACCACTGATGGACTTTTTTAATAATGTCCTTTCTACCTTTCTTGGCCTTGAAAGTGTCAGTTGCGTTGCTGTCTATGCAGAGTCCGAAAGCATTAAGATTTCATCAAAAATATCTTAATTTGTGATCTGAAGATGAACGAAGGTTTTCTGGGTTTGGAATGACATGATGTTGAGTAATAATGACATAATTTTAATTTTTGGGTGAACTACAGTACGCCTTTAAGTGTGTACATTCAATCAATTACCGACGGATAAAATCCCACCCTACATTTGCTTGTGAATGTGGTGTGAATGGCATTTCATGTTGACTCAAAAACTATAACATATTTACTTTCCATCATAACAAGCCAGCAAAGATCTCCTTCTGGACCGATCTTCAGGATGTTCACCCAATTTTACACACATTTTCTAATTAGCTCGCACATCTGCACTTTAAAGACAGGCATGCAAACTATTTAATAGTCTGCTGGATGACTTAGTATGTCATATAACTGTCACTGTTTGTGTGTTTAAGGTCACTAAAACAGGCCTAACTAGTTTTGATGCTGCAACATACAGGCCACTGAAACCAATCTCAGCCTTTGTTGATGCATTTCACAACAGTGCAGGTCAACATTTATAAATATGTGTTAAATTTCACATACAGTATGTTCAGTATGGGGCTTGTAGTCACACATATGAGAAGGTTAGCTATATGTCTGTTTTTGGTTTATCTTTTTCTTTCAGCACTTCCTTACCAGTTTGGGAAGTGGTTATGGTGGGCAGGCCACATACTTGCCTGCTCATGCATAATTTGCAACAAGTTAAGGCCTAAATGGTGTGGGATCAAATAAAAATAAGTGGTACTGAAATGTAGTTTTCATTAGTGGCTAGTTTGCGTTAAATATTCTCACAGATACTGCATCTAGAGACTACTTTCATTAATTTTTCTCACAAGTGTGGTGGTTCATATTAACATTTAATGTAATTTAATGTTTAATGTATTAGTGCTTACATGTTCTTGAACCAAAGCAGCTAACGTATACAGTGCACTGGATTTGTTCTGTAGATAAGAATTTACACAGCAAGAACATACAAGAAATTTGGTTGAAATTTTCGATACAACAAAAACTTACAATGTCCAGGAAAAGTTGCTATTTCTTATTTCTTATTTTTTATTTTTTGCAGCCCTGAAGCTGATTTAAAGAGAAATCTGAATTAATATGAATTAGTTTTTCATTTACTTATTTAATTTTTTTTTTTTTTTCATGATTCATTCTAAAAGTTGTAACATTTGCTTGACAAAGAAAGGTTTTACAATACTTTTTAAGGAAACTATAACAGAATACTTTCATTTCTGTTTCAGCGAGGGAACGGGCGTCATGAGGATGTCACCTTAATGACGAATGAACAGAAGATGGCAGGAAAATCACGGAAGGCGAGCATTGCCGTGGGGGTCATCATTGCCCTGCTGGTAGTGGCTGCAGTGGTCGGATTTCTTGTGTGGCTCTTTGTTGGTACAAAAATTCACCAACTGTCTCTAACTTGCTCTTAATTGATAAAGGTTGCGCACTTTCACTACCGTTTAAATGTTGGGGTTTTTTATGCTCACCAAAGCTGCATTTATCAGATCAAAAATACAATAGAAAATTATATATTGTGAAATATTTATAATTAACTTTTCTATTTTATGTATTTTAAAGGAAATAAGGGTATAAAGACTTGTTTGGCCTAATATAACATAGATGATGTCTCTTAACTAAAATATGTAGTAGAAAACCTGTGAAAGATTTATGTTATTTAAAAAATCCACATAGTTTTATACATATTTTAGACTATGAGGGGCGCCATTAATTTGATTACGTGAAATGGTTGCACTCGGTGAGCTACTGGCGCTACCTGTTGCTGTTTTTACCACAACACAACTCGAAAAAATAAAATGGTGATACGATGACCAGGTAGACCAAGTGTCGGCTTAAAACAAATGTCGTACCATTGATTTATTGATTTATTTTTTTTATACGCCCCCGGATATATCGAGTTTAATCCGCACTGAAAAAGTTCTTCGGTGGCCGTGTCGTCATTACAAGCGCTGGCATGTTTACATCCGGCCAGGATGGCATCTAGCGTTTCTTGTCTCTGCCATTTGTAAGCTCAAGCTACTGCCATTCAGTAGCTGTGGTCTGCTAAAAGCTTCAAAGGCATCAGGGCTGAAGTGGAGCAAATAAAGACACAGGTCTTTAGGAAGTTTTATTCAACCTGTTTTTGGTTTATCTTTTTCTTTCAGCACTTCCTTACCAGTTTGGGCTACTGCCTTTGGTAAGGTGTATATATATATATATATATATATATATATATATATATATATATATATATGTGTGTGCACTGACCCCAAACTTTTGAACGGTAGTACAGTTCCTATTGTTGATAATTAATAACATCTTTTCCCTCTCTCAGTCAGGAGCAAAGAATTGGAAAACGAGTCCACCTCTTATAAACCCAGCCCATCCACACTGGTTTACAGCGGACAAATTAAGCTTCTCAAACCAGCGTACAGCCCAGTATACGAGAATCCCGAAAGTACAGAATTCCAACAAGTAGCAAGAGAACTGGAAGGAATTGTGAGTGTTTTATTGTTCTCAGACTTTTCTTTGCTGGTGGTGGTGACCTTGACTTCCTTTTGAGACTTCAATTACTGTACTAAAGCTTTTAAAGTCTTTTAAGTGTCTTTACACTCCAAAGATGTCGTGAAGCATCTTTTAAGGTGGCACACAGGTCACAAAAAAGGGCATGTACACATTGTTGGGATGCAATATATACCAATATATATGCAATATATGTGTATGTATGTATGTATGTATGTGTGTGTGTGTGTGTGTGTGTGTGTGTGTGTGTGTGTGTGTGTGTATATGTATGTATGTGTGTATATATATATATATATATATATATATATATATATATGAT
>JAHKKF010505182.1:0-13387 GCA_019740295.1 Labeo calbasu
AAAAATATGCTACTGCCCAAAAGTGCTCATCTTTAAAAATTTCTATTTATTTTCTATTTATCAAAAATATTAAGCAGCTGTTTTAGGTGCAACTGTGATAAAAAAAAGAAATTAAAAACACACACACACACACACACATATATATATATATATATATATTTTTTTTTTTTTTTTCTGAATAAAATAAAATTAAATAAAATATCTGCTTATTAGAATAATTTCTAAATTTCTTTCTAATTTATTTTTGCTCAAATCAATAATTAATTTGAATAAAGAATGGATCCATAATCATATCTGCTAAAAATATTTCTAATTTACACCATAACTGAGCCTGCCCTACACAATCACATTCCACATACATATCCAAAAAAAAAAGGATTTAGATCAGCATTTCATGCATTATGCACAAGACAGTAACCGCAACAATTTATTTAGGCACCCACCTATTGTTTTCTCACCTTTGTATTTGTTTACGCAAGAATTTAAAGCAAGGGACCATCGACGGGGTGAAATGTGACTGCTTTTCTGAACTGTACAGGTATTTGTAGATTTTCACACACTCTATATGTGTGTGTGCATACATGTGAAAGAAAGAGCGCGAGACAGAGGTAGAGGGGTGTGGGGTGCCGAGAATAAGACCCCAGCAAATGCTCATTAGAGTTGACCTTGGCACCAGGAGCATGCGTTTGATGGATCGGGTACAGGGCCAAACAAGCCCCCGGGGAGCCATGATCTTATCTCTTATTGTACACACACCTCCCTCCTACTGACCCTATCCCTGAGCACTCACACTGCTCTCCTCTCCACGCATCACAGGCAGAATAAATCTGTGCTTGACAGAGAGAGAGCGAAAGAGAGAAACAGTGTCAAGGCATGGAGGGGAAAAGAAGATGGAGGCGAGACAGAGAGAAAAACACACAGAGGCCCCGAAAAACCAATAGCTCGCTGAGGTGTCATTAACCACACAAGTCAGCTGTACTTCTTCAGTCGAGACGAGGAGACGGTAGGCCGCGAGACGGGGATTGGGAAGAGGGCGGAGGAGAATTGAGGAACAGAGCAAAATATGGAGATCAGTCTAGTGGAGAAAGAGCTGATGAGTCTTCATTGCAATGAGTCTTTAGTCCTGTGGGACATGAAGGGGAGTTTGTTCCCAGAGCTTCAGCCATCCCTCTGTTCTTCCTCTCCTGTCGCAGCGCTCGAAATCTTCCCCTGCAACTTGTAGGCAGGGGACAGGCATGAGGCAATCAATACCTGCAGGAAGGAAAAATCTAGCAAGCACTATTCACATGGGCTTCTCCCACAGCCCCTCACAGAGATCTTTTATTCCTTTTTACTGTACCTGAAAGAGATGGAGCTCCTATGGGTTTCTGATGGAACAGGAGAGGAAAACGACTCTTTTAAGCATTTCATCTCAGATGAGCCACAACCCGAGAGTGGGAGCTTCAAAAAAACGAGTAATGGTCCGCGGTGGACTGTTGAGACCAGAATGGAAACGGAGGCTTATGACGGCTATAAGCATTCAGAATGTGATGTTTTGGAGCACACACAAAGTGCTTTCAGTGCTTCTTTGTTGAAAGAGGATTCTCCTGAAAAACAAAGTTTGATACGATTATCTTCAACAAGCATTGTGAAGTGATTTAAAAGTTTTTGAAAAGAAAATACTTTTTATTCACTAAAAAGGCCTTAAATTGATCCAAAAAATATTTAAAATACATGCTGTTCTTTTAGTTCATCAACAAATCCTGAGAAAAAGGTATCATGGTTTTCACCACAATTGTTTTCAGCGTTGATGATAATAAGAAATGTCTCTCAAACACCAAATCAGCATATTAGAATAATTTCTGAAGGATTATGTGACAGACTAGAGTGACGGCAGCTGAAAATTCAGCTTTAAATCACAGGAATAAATTACATTTAAAAATATATCAAAATAGAAATGAGTTATTTTGAACTGTAATAATATTTCCACAATATCTCTGTTTTATTGTATTTTTTAAAAAAAAAATAAATGCAAACCCCAAAATTATAAACAACATCGATAGTAAACATGTAAAACTAAACAATTGCTCTGGTGAAGGCTTAGTCTAGATTTGATACTATAATTGTATTTGTATTATACAACTGTATTACTGTAAATTTAACTGAGGAGCAAAACTGCTTGAAAGACAATATTTCCATCGTAAAAATTATATTTTTTTTCTTATTTTAGGCATAAAACCTCATACATTTATGTATATATACACAGCAAGATTTGTAATGTTTTTAAAGAAGTCTCTTCTGTTCACCAAAAAAAAAGTACAGCAAAAAAGTAACATTTTTACTATTTTAAATAAATGTTATACTTAAATATATTTTAAAAAGTAATTTATTCCTGTGATTTCAAAGCTGAATTTTTAACATCATTACTCCAGTCACATGATCCTTCAGAAATCATTCTAATATTCTGATTTGCTTCTCAAAAACATTTATAATTATTGTTGTTGTTGCTGAGTAGAATGTTTGATGAATAAAAAGTTCAGAAGACCAGCATTTACATTAAATAGAATCGTTTGTGACATTATAAATGTCTTTACCATCACTTTTGATCAATTTAAAGCATCCTTGCTAAATAAAACTATTAATTTCTAAAATTTCTTTCCCAATAAATACATAAATAAATAAAATTATACTGACTCCAAGCTTTTGAAATACCCATGTGAGGTCTCTCTTAAAGTTTTTAAAGCATTTTTTTTAGTGCATGATTTTCCATAGTCTGGTAAATGATATTTTCAGGCTTGTCACATCAATAACAGTATATGTTCCTCATAAATAGGCACATCAAAATTAATATAAAGTAACAATTATATGTTATGTGAAGAGCCATCGCTTCTCTACTTGTTGGGTATTTTTGCATCTGGTTTGTGCATTTTAATTTGCAGAAATCCTACAAAGTATGTAGTCTCTCAAAAACTGTCTTTTTTTGTCACATTCATAACGCATGATTATTTCCTTTTTTTAACATAGAAAACTTGTGTGTAGACTGATATTTTTCTGATGTTTAGACTCTGTCAACAAGGGTTTATTAAAATATAAACAGATGGTTTGGCATATTGGTATTTATATGTCACATCCATAACGCAAAATGTCACATCCATAATGCTGGATTTGCCCAATAATTATAAATTTTGCAAGTGATGCACTGACTCGTTACTGCCAGATCAATGTGTTGCCGTACATTTTTATGTCTTGATGGATGTTTATTATAAATATGTGTCTGAGGATGTTATTTTAGAGCTATTTATCTAACATACCGAAATCTTTTTAGTTCAGGGCAGGTCGGATGGGTGAGCTGGACCATTAAAGCAGTTCTCTGAGCAGACGGAGAGAGACACACAGATGCCAAGCCCGGGTTATCACACTGATGGAGTGAGCCAGCTGCTGGCCTGAGGTCAGTGACTCCTCTGAGAGCTGTGTGAGAGTCATTGAGAAATGTATTTTCTTTGTTAATGTGGCACTGACCATTTTACACATTGGCTATATCACCGTTTAGTCTTAAACGCCTTTTCAAGTCAAGCAAATAAACGAAAATACACATATATTTCCACGATCGTTTGACACATAGCGTGAAAAGGACAAAATTGGCTTCCCAGAGGAAAGATGAATCCACCCCCCTGTCCAAAGTCGCTGTCTCTCAGTCTTCTCCTGTCTGCTTCTTAACAACTGGGTGGGCTTGATGTCTTATCTCTGATATTTCTCCACTCTGGGCTCATTTCTGACAGTTGGGGATGGATACACAGCAAGAATGTTGCTGTAATTGCATCTGGTTGCGTCATGAAAAAGTAATAATGCACTGTCAAGGACGTCAAGGTGTCAGCGTTCAGCGGAACTGATAAGTTGTCGGCGGCCGTGAAAGTAAAGCCCCTTTCCAGAGCCAAGCCACCGGTGGGCTGCGGTAAGTTACGAGGAGGGAATTTAGCCTGAAGGACATTTGCCAATTACCCATCTCTTTGTTTAATTGGAGGAGAGGTGGCACGGATGCAGAAATGCTTGTTTAAAAAAAAAGCATTGTGAATCACAATGCCAGAATACCTGCAGGCTGCTATACGAAACTGTATGGTTTCTTTCAGCGGGGCTACATTTAGTCAGAGGCAAAATGCAGAGATGAATTGACTTAAGAAGTGAAATTACACATAAAAACCCACAGATCATTAGAAACAAGTCTAGTGTACCAGTCACAAAAACACTTATCAAGATGAAGAGATTTGTGAAGACATGAACTTCTTGCAGTACTGATTTGTGTAGATCTTAGTCACAGCCATATTTAATTTCGGAATTATGAGGAAAATGAGGCTGCCAACATGCCAACTGTTCAGCTGAAGAAACACCTTTCCAAAACCTTTCAGTAAGTTGTGAGTTTTGAAAATGACATGTGATCTAGAAGAGCACAAACACGGTGTATGTCACTGGAAAGCCTGTAAGTCACACAGACTCACTTTCTTCTGCCCATAATTTAATAAAGCGTTAACCATGACTGAGGTCTGTAGACTACAGTTTGTTGTGGTCAGCATTGTGTATGTGTCAAAACAACACAAGAATTAGTTGTACATGTTGTTCTTTATACACAAGGTCAAATGGCATTGCTGGAAAAAAAGCTGAAGTGTGTCCAGTTTACCTCAAAATGAAAACTGCCTTCATTTACTCACCATCATGTTGTCCAAAATCCATATTTGCACTGGTTTCTTTCTGTAAAACACAAAAGGAGAAGCTTTTATTAGTCAGTGAGCTGAAATTCGAGAATCAAATCACTTGGTCGTGAATGATACATTGCTGCTTTTCTTAAAAAACACTCAGAAATATCAAAAATATTTATTGAATACAGCAAATGTGTTCACACAAAGCTATTGTACAGCTTGAAAAGATTTAGAATACAGCATTTGAGGCATATGGATCACGCATAATACTTTTACAGTGCGTTTGCATCATTCCGGAGCTTGACAGCTTCAGTCTTATTCACTTTCATAATACTGAAATAAGTAGCCAGTATGTTCTTCACAAACCCATGTGTTGGGCTCTACCGAAGTCCGTCAGTCGTACAAGTTTGGAACAAACAGAATTTACATTTTTGGCTGACTATCCCTTTAATATGCTGCTAGCCTAGTTCCTGAGGCACTTCATTTGATAAATCTATTCTACAGTACAGAGCTGGATTTAGACTAAAGTAATTGTGCATGTGTAAGGATTCTATGTGCACTGCTAAAAAGACCAGCTTAGTCTACAACCATGAATTTCCAAGCAGGTTTATACTAGTCTAACGGACTGACCAGCGTGTAAACTGACACTCAAAAGTTTGGGGTCAGAACGATTTTTTCTTTTATTGCAAGGATGCATTAAACTGGCCGAAAGTGACAGTAAAGACATTGAGAATATTACAAACGATTTCTATTTCTGAAAAATGCTGTTCTTTTTAACTTTTTATTTATGACATTTTATACAAAAAATATTAAGCAGCACAACTGTTTTTAACATTGATAATAAGAAATATTTCTTGAGCACTAAATTAGCATATTAGAATGATTTCTGAAGGATTTTGTGACACTGACAGCTAATAATGGCTGCTGAAAATTCAGCTTCATATATATGGGAAACAGATAATTGGAATTGGAATAATATTTCTGTTTTACTGTATTTTTGATGCAGTCTTAGTTCGAATAAGAGGTTTCTTTAAAAATATATAATTTTTTTGTGTGCAGTATATATTACATACAATAACATCGTAATTGTTGTTTAAACAATATTTGATTTGACATAATTAAGTATATCGTAAAACTATCCATATATGAGATGTAAGTTAGTCTACTGCCTGAGAACATTTAGAGTTCCTGCTTTCACTGCATGATTTAGTCTATTAAAGGAGAAGTCCACTTCCAGAACAACAATTTATAGATAATGTACTCACCCCCACTCATGTTCATGTCTTTCTTTCTTCATAAAGAAATAGTTTTTTGAGGAAAACATTTTTTTAGGATTTTTCTCCATATAATATACTGATATGGTGCCCCAAGTTTGAACTTCCAAAATGCAGTTTAAATGCAGCTTCAAACAATCCCAAATGCGGTTGTAAAAAATCCCAGTTGAGGAAGAAGGGTCTTATCTAGCGAAATGATCAGTTATTTTCTTTAAAATAATGCAATTTATATACTTTTTAATGTCAAACGCTCGTCTTGTCTTGCTCTCCCTGGACTCTGTGTATTCTGGCTCAAGAAGTTAGGGTATGTTGAAAAATGCAGATCGCAGTTTCCCCCTCAACTTGTTGAGGTGATCTTCTTTGCAAAAGACAGGGCCGGAACTTCTGCAGCGATGTAGGATGATTTTGAAATTATTTTTAAAGTTGAGGGAGAAAATACGATCTGAGTTTTTTGACATACCCTAAACAAAAAGTTAATATTAAGTGACTTACATTTTAGACACAACAGTTCTTGTTTTTGCTGTACTTCGAATTCGACAACGAAAGTAGTTTCAAACAAAGTCACATCAGAACTATTTTGCGTCTCTGAGCAACACAATGGTGTTTTGTTACTGAATCAATCAGCATTTTAAACGAAACGGTTGAATGAATGATTCAATGACTCACTCATGCAATGATTTGCCGCCACCTAAATATTTTCAAATATCAGTATTAAAAAATCAAAACATTATTAATGCATTTGTAACTGCAGGTTAACTGCATTTACATCCTGCATTAAACGGTCTGTGTAAATGCATCTAAATGCCACTTCAGATGCAGATTCTGTGCCACCTCTTCAGTGTGCCATTCCCCTTTGTCATTCTTCAGTTTTACAGCATCTTTTGCATATTTGACCCCTTTCCAGCAGTGACTGTATGATTATAAGATCCCAACTTGTCACATATTGACGCTTGGTCAGGACCCCTTTTGCGTCATTTTTCGACACGCAGGGACCTCCATTGTTTTCAGTTGTTTGTCTTAATTTAATGGTTTGCATGCATTCGTAAAAAATTTAAATACTTTTATATAAATGCATACTTTCATTGCAGCACCTAAACCCACCCATTTCTAAACAATATAAGAGACATAGCAGACAAATATAGGTACAGTCACAGGTATTTATTGCAAAAACTGACCATAAACAAGCAGTATAAAAGCATTACAAACAAGTCCAATTGCATTCCAAGTCTGTTGAAGCCATATGCTCTCTTCATACAAAGATTGAAGGTTTTAATCGCTAAAATGACGATTACGCTTACTCATTCAAAAAGATACTCCGGAACATTAGCGTGACGCAATCGGTCACGAGACACACAAGAGCCAATGGCATTTCACAACAGCATGACGCAATCGTTCACGAGACACTCAAGAGCCAATAGCATTTCACAACAAGGCTGTTGAAAGGCTGGCGGCATTTTTTGAATTCGAGCACAGACAGAGTGCAGCAGCACACAGGACGGCGGACGGAGACGGTGATTGTGTCTATTCTTCTCACAAATCAATCGTTTGCCTCAAAACACTTGGAATATTAATACTTTTTTGAATAAATTATGAATATAGTTGTATCTGCCTGTTATATCTTGTGTTTTGTTGACAAATGGTTAGGTTTAGGGGCAGGGGTTGGGTTAAATGTGTAAATAGTGTAATATAAATACAACTGTTGTGACTATTTGAAAAAAAAAAGAAAAAAATCAAACCCAACATATATGCAATAATAGCAATTTTATGCAATAATAGCATTATTACCCAATATATAATTTAATCATGGCGGTAAAATTCCCAGTGCTTTTCGCGTCAGGACATTGACGCCAAGGGTTTCTTATTTAAAGCACTACCCTGCACGTCAAAAAATGACGCTAAAGAGGTACCCTAAACGTCAAGAAGTGATGCCAAAGGGTCCTGAACAAGTGTCAATATGTGATGAGTTGAGAGTGAGAACCTGTTGTCTTTTCACACTGAGGACAACTGAGGGACTCAAATACAACTATTTAAAAAGTTTCAAACATTCACTGATGCTCCAGAAGGAAACATGATGCATTAAGAGCTGGGGGGTGAAAACTTTTGAACAGGATGAAGATGTCCAAATTTTTAATATTTGGTTGAAAGATCATTTTTTTCCATTTAGTACTGCCCTTCAGAAGCCACAGAAGATACTTGCATGTTTCCCGGAAGACAAATTTAGTACAATTTACCTTGATCTTCAAATTCAAAAAGTTTTCACTCCTGGCCCTTAATGCATCATGTTTCCTTCTGGAGCATTCATGCATCATGCTTCTGTAATAGTTATTGCACACCCCTAAACTCCAGACTTTTGAAGAGCAACTTAGGTAGGATACAAGCACACCAACATCCACAACATATGCTGTTGACCAGCCTTCCTTTTTGTCTGTCTTTTCTTATTGATTATCTTGGAAATCACTCTCAAAATGTTTAGATGGAATTGCATTCATCCTCAATTCACCTGCTCTCAAACACCCGATTTACTCGCAAACAGGCCCAATGCGCGTTCCATCCCAAAGTTAAACAGATTCTGCAAAAGAAGAATAGAGATAAGGGCATAAAGGCTGCAGGCTTTATAAAAGAGATTATTTGGGCCAAAAGCCCATGGATTGATCCTATTGTATTTTAATAATGTGTCTATGGACTCACTTAGACATGCAAAGAGAGAGAGAGTCACCAGGATTGACTCCTCATAAGGAATCAATGTTTGGAGACTGAAAGCCAGGGGGCAAAGTTCCCTTTAGTTCCCAGAGTTGTGAAAGAAAGCGTTAATCAATTCTCACATCATTATCATGTCGACTGCTCATCTCCCTTCTCTCCTAACCCGTCGCTCCATCTTCTCGCCACCTTCTTCCCTTTCTTCCGCTTGTGTACATTTCGGATTGTTCGAGCATTTGAGATTAGCTGACCTTATGGTCACTAGGGTGGTTTCAGACGAGCAAACAAAAGCGTACACTTTTTTCTCTCCCTTTGCATGCTCCCAAGCAAACAGTAACGTGACCCTTGTGGTTTTCGCTTCGGGGCTTTCTGCTGCCCCTGTGTGGCAGAGTTCATCCTGAACTCTCTCAATGAACTCACAAAGGCCTCAGTGTCCCACGAAACACGCCGCCACTCCCCCCCGACAGCTCAGGAAAGGCCCATGCGTGCATCCGCGGTCCCCATAAGGCCCTGTGTAATTAAGCGCATATGCTCGTTAGCAACCCGTCCTTCTCTGTATTCCCTCAACTTTGCATATACCTCTCTCTATATATCCCCCATCCCTCCTCCTTTCCCCGTGGTTTGTCAGATGAAGTGATTGCTTCTCTCTCCCACCCCCTCAGTGGTATTTAGCTATTCTCATTTGCATGTACATGCCCTTGCTGTGCGGCCGGCGAGCCGCTGAGATTGATCAACAACACAGCGGCATGTTTTATTACATGTCAGTCGGAGGCAGGAACCAGACGCAATGGGCACATACACACACGCACACACACTCATGCATGTGCATAACTAGGTGCGTGTGCAATGTAAACAGTTCATCTTCATGCACACAGACACAAGCAGACATGTAAATCTGATGTGTGCATCCATTTTAGACATATTGTTAAAAAAATGTAATGCAGTAATCATTTACTCATTCTCACACTGTTGCAAACACAAAAGAATCTCAACAATGATGTTTTACACCCCATTGACTTTCACTGAACAGACAAAACCTGTTTAATCAAACATCTTCTACGTCCAACAGAATTTTTGAGTGAGCTGTCACTTTAAAATCATTCAATATTTGGCCTTTTGTTTATTTTGGCTATCTACACAATGAATATTTCTATCAAAAACGCAGTCAAGGTCACAAACACCTGTCTTTTACGTTTGCATTTTCTGAACGTACGCATCATTGCAAATCCGCTCTAAGGATCGGCATCCAATTCAGTGTAGCTGACTCAATAATTTGCAATCTGCCCAGATAAACCGTCGAATAAACCCACAAATGGTGCCCTGAGATTCTTATGGAGTTTCTTTTCCTGAAGAAACTGTTTTTTAAGACTTTGGCAGAGCCGACACTGCCGTTTCCTCGGTATGCGTGCCTGATAGATATTAATATGCGCAAATGGTGGATGCGGTACAAAACGCTGGTAATGAAGTGAAGAGCTTTGGGCTCTTGTGGAGCTTAAGAGCAGGCGTGGGGGAGCCAGCACATGGTTAGCCATATGCCTCTGAGCAGTTAGCAGGCTCCTCTGGGAGGCCTTTGGGAGCGCTTGCTTGCTTTCCTTTCCTCTTATATTTTTAGAGTCACGCTTTTGCTCTGATTCAGTCCCCTTAAATGTATGAGCTGCCCTTCAACCTGATTTTACACTATGGTTCGGGTCTGATTAGTGAGTGCCGGTAAGCGGGTCTATGAGTAGCCTCCAATTGTGAGGGGTTAGCAGCTCTGTTAGCTTGCTAGATTAGATGTGGGGTGAAAGGGAGCAAGAGGTCATGATCAGGAGATGTTTTTTGTTCTGCTTACAGCAGGTGCTCTGTCTCACTCTGTGTGGTCTACAGCGGTTTTGTGTCTGGACATTTGGCATCATGTAGAGACCCAACACAATATCACATCATTAATGCATTTGTTTTGTTCATGGTGAGCAGGCTACACAATCATGCTCTGCCAAAAGATACATTTGTGCCCAAATAATGCAAAATGTCTTAAAAATAATGCAAAATCAGACTGGGCACACAACCTGTGATGTCGACAATAAAAGAAATGGGAAGCTGGAACTAAATTATATACATTTATACACACACACATATTAAAAAATACACATACGCTACCAGTCAAAAGTTTTTGAACAGTAAGATTTTTAATGTTTTTTTTTTTTTTTTTTTAAATAAGTCTCTTCTGCTCGTCAAACCTTTATTTGATCCAAAATACAGCAAAAGCAGTAATATTGTGAAATATGTTTACTATTTAAAATAACTGCTTTCTATTTGAATATAGTTTAAAATATAATTTATTCCTGTGATCAAATCTAAATTTTCAGCATCATTACTCCAGTGTCACATGATCCTTCAGAAATCATTGTAATATGCTGTTTTCAACATAATAATAATAATAATAATAATAATAATAATAATAATAATAAATGTTTTTGAGCAGCAAACCAGAATATTATAATGATTTTTGAAGGATCATGTGACGAGTAATGATGCTAAAAATTCAGCTTCGAAATCACAGGAATAAATTACATTTTAAAATATATTCAGACAGAAAACTGTTATTTTAAATAGTAAAAATATTTCAAAATATTAGTGCTTTTGCTGTAGTTTGGAGCAAATAAATGCAGGGTTGGTGTGCAGAAGAAACTTCTTTAAAAAAAACATTAAACATCTTACTGTTCAAAAACTTTTACGTAAACCATTACGTTACTTTTGCATTACTTTTTGTTACCTGGACTTGGCTTGCTCATTTGTTTTTTTAGTAACAAAAACCCAAAAGTCGTATTTTGGTAACTGTAAAGGCCCTTTCATGCCAAAAGTGAAATTTATAATCTCTCAACACGGGCACAGGAAAGGAATCAGTGAATAAATGGAACAACAAAGTAACTTGCGTTATTCATTCAAAAAAGTAACTCGGATTTTGTTGTAAATTTAGAACTAATGTGTTACTCTACTAGTTATAGTAAGTAATCTGATTACGTAACTCACAACTGTGAATGTTTCTTCTACAAAAAAAAAGAATTCATTTAGTCATTCTCAACGCATTCTAACTGACAATGACAAAACAAATCATAACAATTTGAGGAAAAAAAAGAAATTAAGACATAGAAGTACAAGTATAGGATCAACTGACCCAACTGATCAAGATCCATCAACTCACTCAGACTGATTCTGGGTCACCAGGTCATCCTTACTGTCGAGCCCTGCCTGAAACAGAACAGACCTGTGACGCATTTTTGGGTTACAACCCACCAGTTGCGAACCACTGCTTTATAAGTACAGTACATGATTGACAGTGAAACAGAGAAAACAAGTGAGTCACGAAGACATCTGGATGGAGAGATCTGTTGTTCTATAAAGGGAGAAAGAAAAGAAGGAGGGAGGAAGCGAGAGGGATTGTTCTCTTTTAGATCTCATTGTAGCCCACCAGCCTGGCTGAATCTCTGCAGTCCCCGAGGAGAGAGCGCGAGTAATCCGGGCTCTGCCTTCTCCTTACACAAACGCCAGGATCAGCGCTCCTCGCACAAGTAATTAGAAGATAATGGGCAGTAATGCGGCCCGATCTGTCCCCATTATCTCCTGGCACTGCCAGCACAGCGCCATCTGGTGCCTGATCTGGACACAGCAGATATTGAAAATACAGCCTGGCATTAACTTAATCCAACCACACCTTTCGTTTATTCATAAACCCTTTGAGGTCTGTGTGCACCTGAGTAGACAAAACATAATTAAAGAAGATGGTCCGGCTGATTGCAAATTTGTATGTGTGTCTACCAGAGAACAATAATTAAAGAGGAGATCCCTATTAGATGCCTCATTATGTGTGTGCGCAACTAAGTATGTTTTGCTTCATTTAATTTAGTGACTGAAGGGAGCCAAGCAAGATTTTGATTCCTTTTGATTGTTTTGAAAATATTTGGCAGTAAATGAGTGACAACAATGTTATCCATGTCGCGATTAACAGTCTGGCCAGTGAAAGGTTAATAATTCCCTTAACTGTGCCAATTAATGTCAGACTGTCTCCGTTTTGGAAACATCCAAAACATCCACGCTTAAACCAACAAAGAAGTATCTTAAAGATATATTAATTACCTTATAAATAAGTATCCTCCTTTAATCATTTACACAAAATCTAATTCACTTCAACACTGTACAAATGTATATTTTAATGTACAAAAAACAGTGTCCATCTATCAGGTCACACTATGAAATGGGTGCTTATTCCAATTTATTAAGATGATTTTTGAAAGTAATTTCTGAACGATTTTAAACATTTTATAAGGAAAATAAATCTGTTTAGGTATTAATTAATGGTCACAGGGTTGACAGAGCTATATTTTAAATTGACATTATTATATAAAATGATAACAGAGTTGATATTTTAATATCGTCCCCTACTGACAGATTTAAAAAAAAAAAAAATGTCCCTGAAGAGTGAAATTTTTGATAATTCCAGATTTAGTTCATTTAGATTTATGCATCATCTGAAAGCTGAATAAATAAAATAAAAGCTTTAAATTGATGTAGGGTTTAGGACAATATTTGGCTGAGATACAACTATTTGAAAATCTGGAATCTGAGGGTGAAAAAAAATCTAAATATTGAGAAAATCGCCTTTGAAGTTGTCCAAATGAAGTTCTTAGCAATGCATATTGCTAATCAAAAATTACGTTTTGATATATTCCCATCTTCATGGAACATGATCTTTACTTAATATCCTAATAA
>JAHKKF010505183.1:0-17419 GCA_019740295.1 Labeo calbasu
GATAGATAGATAGATAGATAGATAGATAGATAGATAGATAGATAGATAGATAGATAGATAGATAAAAAACAGAATGATAGAACAATAGCATGACAGATAGGTAGAATAATAGAAAGACAGAGCACAGAACGATAGAACGACAGGTAAAACTATAGATAAAACGATAGATAGAACAATAGATAGATAGATAGATAGATAGATAGATAGATAGATAGATAGAACATTAGAATACATTTAATTAACAATTAATTGGTTGGGGAAAACACTACATTTCCCAGAATGCTGAAATTTTTGAATTTCAATTCCTTCCTGTCATTTCAATTCAACTTCCTGTAGGGCGTGACCAATTCCATTGAAAGTCATATCATCATTCAAGTTTAACCGAGACATCCTTGAGAAAATGCTCAGGCTAACCTGAGGCAATTGCGACTGATTTTTTCTCTTTGTTCAAGAGTGTACAGTTGGTCAGGTATTGACTGGCCGAATCAGTGTTGTTACAGGACGACTATTTTGTCTCCTTCACCCAGTTCTTCAAGGATTTCTTTAATCTCTCTCTGATGGAAGGCAGGTCTTTGATGTGTCAACGCCCCTCCTTAATTCACTCAATATTTGATCTAGGCCTCACGCAGCTAAATCTAGCTGAAGTGCTTTCAAATGTCCACTGCTTTACAAACGTCATCACATCTATATTGATTTAAAGGAGTCAACAGCCAAGAGATGCAGTTTTGCATACTACATGACATCACGTGGCCACAGTGGATGTAATTTTAACAGTCATTAGATACACAGTTATGTAATATTTCCTGGTGGCTGGCGTCCTTGAACGCTCAAGGGCAACCAAGTTTTCAGTCACAGACATAGCTGAAATTTCACAGCTAAGGTGTAACACAACCAGATAAATCCAAAGGTCTAAGGGAGCATCTGCTGTGTTTTCATGCCTCTTGACTAAATAACAGAGGTGAAATATTAACCAACCATTGCAACAGAACATGCTAGACTTCTGGCACTTTTAAGATATCCACCATGACTTCAGACACAAATGTAATATTAATATTTTCACATTAATAATACACATTTTGAACGTCAATCAAAAACATCCATGCTAAACTATCTAGTGACTGATTCTTAACACCAGGGCTGTCAGTTTAACACCTTAAATCAAAACTGTTTAAACGCAGGTCACATAACACAAAATGTTACAGAACAGCCAAAAAATGTCCCTCAGTGTGTATACGAATACCAATAATTAAAAACAGTGCAAATGTGAACAGAAGAATCTAACACTCCTTGGACAGTCATTACTATGAACTGTAGGTCAGTGACAGACTTCTGATCAATGATGTGAAAATAAAACTAAATACACACTGTATGGAAATAAATATTGACTTTAATTTAATAATTTACAATATCTTTTTGCAACCACAAAGACTTACCAAAATAATCTAAGATTATGTTGATATATGCGATATATCAATGTAGACTGTTACATACAGTTGAAGTCAAAAGTTTACATATACCGTGCAGAATCTGCAAAATGTTAATTATTTTACCAAAATAAGAGGGATCATACAAAACGCATGTTATTTTTTATTTAGTACTGACCTGAATGAGATATTTCACATAAACAACATTTACATATAGTCCACAAGAGAAAATAATAGTTGAATTTATAAAAAAAAAAAATCACCCTGTTAATACACTCGATTCTTAATACTGTGTTGTTACCTGAATGATCCACAGCTCATTCAGGTGATAGTTGTTCATGAGTCCATTGCTTATCCTGAACAGTTAAACTGCCTGCTGTTCTTCAGAAAAGTCCTTCAGGTCCCAGAGAATCTGTCGTTTTTCAGCATTTTTGTGTATTTGAACCCTTTCCAACAATGACTGTTTGATTTTGAGATCCATCTTTTCACACTGAGGACAACTGAGGGGATTCATAACCAACTATTACAAAAGGTTCAAACGCTCACTGTTGCTTCAAGAAGGAAACACAATGCGAAATGTGAAAACTTTTGAATGAAATGAGAATGTGTACATTTTTCTTATTTTGCCTAAATATCATATTTTTTTCATTTAGTACTGCCCTTCAGAAGCTACAGAAGATACTTACATGTTCCCCAGAAGACAAAATGAGTTAAATTTACCCTGATCTTCAAATTCAAAAGGTTTTCACCCCCCAGCTCTTAATGCATCATTTTTCCTTGTGAAGTATCAGTGAGCATTTGAACCTTCTGTAATTGTTGCATATCAGTCCCTCAGTTTTCCTCAGTGTGAAAACATGGATCTCAAAATCATACAGTCATTGTTGGAAAGTGTTTAAATACACAAAAATACAGAAAACCAAAGAATTTGTGGGACCTGAAGGATTTTTCTGAAGGACAGCAGGCAGTTTAATTGTTGAGGACAAACAAGAAACTCATGAACAACAATAACTAAAAAATCATTCAGGTAACAACACGGTATTGAGAAACTTTTGAACAGGGTCATTTTTATAAATTCATCTATTATTTTCTCTTGTGGACTATATGTAAATGGATTTTATGTGAAATATCTTATTCAGGTCAGTACTAAATAACAAATAATATGCATTTTGTATGATGCCTCTTATTTTGGTAAAATAATTAACATTTTGCAGATTCTGCAAAGTGTATGATAACATTTGGCTTCAAAAATTTATGTAATAAATGTAATATATCATGTTCCTGTAATTATAAATACATAGAGATTGTATGCATCTAATTAAAGTAGGTTAATCAGCATATCATGTAAGTAAATTTGCTAAAATGACTGACAACCTTATGCTTACATTCACTTGATGTCTCCTGACAGGACACGTCACTGCACATTTGAAGATATTCCTTATATGCTATTGTGCAAGGAACATTTGTGCTGGCATTTCTAATTTGAAAAGTTGAGGGGTTTTTTTCGGCTTTGTGTTGTAATTCTCATCTCAGTTTTTGTCAGTGCCCTTATGTTTGTGGTGCATACGACAACAACCAGATGGTAGAGCCTTCTGTATTGAAAGGTAGTGCTTAATTAGAGCTTCACAACTGTAATGGTCCCATTCAAAACAGACAGAGGCGGAAATTAATCTGAAGGAAAATAGCTTAAGTATTCATGACCCATGAATAAACACCCTCAACTTTGAACAGGGTCAGTGCATGAATATTCAGTCTATATTATGCTAAGCGTTGCGCATAACGTTTATAATGATTCTGGAAAATATTAAAATGTTTAAAATGCCTACAACAAACAGCTTCAATGTTGCCTCACACGATGCGTTAATCTACATGAGAATTTTACGTTTATTCTCTAATAACCTAAATTCATTCTCATCTAATTAAATAATTAAATACTCAAGTAAAAATAAAAGTATTACAAAGATCATAAATCTTGAACATCGCCTTTAACTACACGCCACGGAGCACATTCCTATTCCACGCTTGGCTTAGACAGCCGTGTTCTCCTGCTTAACACTAATCAAGTATTCCTCATTACATCCCAGTGGCTTCATGTGACACTATGCCCAGTCACTCCACACTTCTGTGCCAAATTAGTTCCACCTAGTTGGCTACCAATGACCTATTCAATGTAAATGGAATGGGTGGAGAAAACAGACCGTGATACAGGTTCAAATCTGTATGCTTAGGGACATAAATACAACAAAGAGTGTTATAATGTTACCAATGGGAGTAGAAAAACTGGACATTCTTAACATTCTGGTAGAAAAATGTCAGCGTGTAGCCAGGAATTTCAATCCAGGCGTTTGTGGAAATGTCATTAAAGTGATCTGCCGCCAAAGGAGACCGATCTTATTAGAAAAGATGTCAAATATGCATTGTGTTCCTGCTCAGAAGAGAAGCGAAAACATCAGGGGGTCAACGGATGGTCAGTAATTCTTCAAAAAACTGTCGTCTGAATGTTTAATGCATGTGACTTGCAATAGGTGCTTTTTGGCATATGATTCACTTGGTAAAATCTTAATTTCAAATGCTTAAATCATTGGGGGAGAATGATTTAGTTGCTACAAACCTGACAGCCACAGAATGTTCTGGCAACTCCGATCAATCTGTCAGAAACCGAAGAGCTGTGAAGAGCTTTTTTCCCCCCTTTACATGCGTGCGCATTTGTGTGAATTCGTGGGTGCGTACAGTGTTGACGGGCATTCAAGCAGACGCCAGGTTCCACTGGCTGGACACATCCACGCCTCTCCCGTCAAACGTCCACCTGCGGAGACGCGGAGACAAGACTGTTAGCACGAAGACAGACACAAACCAGCTCTCAAGTTCATCTCCCTGTTACCATGCGGCAGCCATTTTAAACAGATGGTACCCAAACAGCCTGTCATGTTTACTGCTGCCGCCATAAAAGACAAGAGTCCAACAACACGGTCCTGCAGAGGCCCCGAGGGAGCAGCCAGGGCCCCGCAAACAGCTGCCTGGGGGAGCGGAGGGGCCTCAGCCCGGGCTGTACCCCCTCCCTCACCGGCCCTCAAAACTCTTTTACCTATGCGGACATGCTACATTTACTACAATTAAACAAGCACGCCATTTGAATACGCGGTGACACCTCGCAACCTGCTCAACGGGGCCTGCATATAATCGTGTCCCCGTGGAGCCAAGAAGAAATTGTCCGTGTCACTATTAATGAAGGAATTTGCATTGTGATCTTAATTAAGGGCGGAATAATGAAGCGCACTTCTGAATTAGTTAATCGGCGAAAACTTGTACTAATACGTTTGCGTGGCCTATAGTATAGGCGCGGATCCGCCGATGATGTATATATTCCGCCAGAGGTTGGCGGAGGTTACGTCAACTGAAGGTGGCACGGTGCTAATAAGGCAGGTGCCGCTGGGCTTCTCTCCTCTTCGTCGGGTAGGCAAGATGGTGGCCTGACCCCCGTGCAGCCTCCTGGCACTCGCCGACTGTCTTTCCCCAGCACATCAAATAAGTTCTCGGGCACAGTGGTCCAGGTGTTCCACTTCACTACTTTCTCTAAGCACAGGTTCATTCAATTCAAACTCTGTAGCCTGTACAGGAGGAGTCTCGATCAGCTTCTTACAGTGAGCACCAGCGTGTTGTTACACCGCAAGCAACCCTGAAAGGCCAGAGTGCTCAAGGGTCTCAAGTGCCCAATGAATTATTTATAGGCCCTAAGAGAGAATTATTACACAATGGATTGCAAAGGAGATCAACACACGTCCAAATGAGTTTGAGAGTCTTATAGACCTTACACTTGAGGAGAAGAAAGAGGCACTAGGAGGAGGAGGTGGAGGAGAAACAGAATGAACAAGTTTGAGGAGGCACCCCTGGGATTCCTAGAAACATCTTGAGCAATTGACAGACAGAGTGGCAGGCAAATAAAACATGCTTTGTGGCATCTCGGTTTCTTCTTGGTGGATTGAGAGTGTGTTTTTAATTTGTCTGAGGCTTTTGGGTAGGTGTTGCAAAAAATGGCTGAAGATGGAACATTTTTAAATGTGTCAGTAGTTGTGGCTACCTACGAGACAGCATAATTAAATTTGAACTGAATTCCCACTCACTGTAACAACAAATCAGGCTAATTAAGGTTGCTTACATGAGATTCAGATTTCTCGTGCACATTTGTCAGCAGCTAATCTCCTTGCCTTAGGGTTGTGTTGATTCAAGGCTTTGTGTTAAATTTATAAAGTCAAGAGGAACAGCTACATACCTGTACACGAAGGTTACTCTAAAACAAAAAGTATTCTCATAACTTCACAAAATTAAGGTTGAATTACTGGTGTCATATATACTATTTTAACGATGTCCTTACCAGTGTTGGACATGTAACTTTAAAAAAGTAATTAGGTATAGTTACTAGTTACTTCTCACAAATAGTAACTGAGTTAGTAACTGAGTTACATCATTATAAAAGTATATAAGACTCGCTCTGCTCTTTCTTTGCGTGTGTGTGAGACAAAGCAACGGCTAGTCGTGTACCTTCACACTAGAGTTTACGGTTCGTCAAATACAGGTAACGGTCCGCATCCATTCAGATGAACTGAAAAATAAAATTCTAATAATATTTAAATAAAGTATAGTAACACCACATTTTATTGTCAGTAACGGTAACACTGTAATGAGGGAAACAGTCATTCGTTTGATTACTCTTTACTGAAAAAACAACACCGTTAGTAACAGCGTTTAATTATAACGACGTTATTCCCTGGTCCTTACTACCCTTCTGGACCTTTAACATGTCAGTTGCGTTGCTGTCTAAGCAGGATCAGAAAGCTATCGGATTTCAACCAAAATACCTTAATTTGTTTTTTGAAGATGATCGAAGGTCTTACAGGTTTGGAACGACATGAGGGCGAGTAATTGACAGAATTTTAATTTTTGGGTGGACTATCCCAAGCTCTGTGTCACACTTGTTACTTTAGTCCAACATGAGCCAGAAAGTTCTAACCAATTATTGGCAAACTGGCCAGTGAAACTGAACTTACCCAGAACTTGTCCAGATCTAACGGAGAAGCTAACAGAGGGGATAAATGTCTTAAAATCAAACTTTCAAGTCGCAATATCTGAGCTTTCAGCTAAAGAGACCTCAGTCTGACAGCAGCATTATTTACAGATGAGGTCTGGAGAACCAGGGGGAGACGAGTTCCATGCCAAGCCAGTTGTGTAAACACAAGCTCCCGCTTGGACAAAGAGGAACTCTGACTTCAAAACAACAGTAAAACTGTGAACCTTACAAAACCTTTGGGGACTGGACCGTTTGAAGTCTTGGCAACTCTGGGTACGGGTGAGTGGAGAATGAATTCTATTGCTACAAACCATCATCAGGCCCATATGATTCCCTGATTAAGACCATGTGTCAAACGGCCGTTGGATTATTGTTCCTGCTGAGTGGCTAGTGGAACAGCGATTGGTCCAAAGCTAGGGGCACATGTGTCAAAACAAGAAGGAGATCGGACTCTTTTGTCCAGTACGTACAAAGATCTTAAAGGAAGCATCGGGTGTCCACTGCTACGGGATCCAAACACATAAAAGAATGCTAATCAACTGACAACTCATCCAAGTTTTAACTGTATTTCCCTTTAGAATTAATTGGCCGAAAGAGACATTTAGCATTTAATTACAGTCCGAGCAAATCAGTGTGTTATTAGATAAGTTCTTCGAGGGAGAGTTCACCCAAAAATGAAAACTGGAAGTGTTTTTGTCTATATAATGAAAGTTAATGGTGTCCAAAACAACAAAAGACTTTCATTGAATGAATTTAAACAATTCTTTGCTATACAATGAAAAATATGTACAGGACTAGAAATGGAGAGGTGGGTTATGTCAGCACCTTTGAGAGGAGAGGAGGCCAGGCCTGGTGGGCGGCAAAGGGGCAGAGGATTCCACGAATACATATACGCGATTTTCTTTTACCATGTTTAAAATAGCATTGGCAGTAATCAAGGCGATTTCAGGGAGAGAGGGGTCACGGAGCTGAAGTGATTGGATGAGGTAGGATGAGGTAGATCAAAGGGCTTGGTGCGGGGGCTTCTCGGGGGGGATTAGACCCCCTCCCCGTTTGCATTTTCCCGCTGTTTTGCTAGCAACCCTGCACACGCCGCCTTGCCGAGATCAACCTTGGCTTGTTATGACAACAGGAACAACAAACAGAATAGCAGAATACAGCTAAATCCACCAGATACCAGTCCACCGTGACTTTGTAATGAACTTTTGTTCAGATGGCAGGTGATGGATGTCCTATTGGCCAGGTACCCCGAGCCCCGCTGCACCCCAGACAGGTGCAGCTCAGAATATTGACGAGCCAATAAAACACGAGCAGCACAGGATGTGGCAGCCTTTCTGGTTCCTTTCTCTTCGCTTTGTAAATGCAAACTGGATGTTTGACAGCTGAAACCTTCGGGAAATCACAGACATTCATTCTCCATCAAACAGAAATCAAAGAGAAGAGCCTACAGCATCCATACCTTGAATCACAAACCACCGCCATTGTAAAAACACACTCTGATGATGAGCACATGCAGCTTTTTGCCTACTGAAAAATATTTGAAAACCAAAACACCAAAGGCTATTTGTAAATCACATTTGGAGAGACACTGACAATGAGAAACGTTAAAATCTCTTCAAATTCTCACTGCCTAGAGCTCCCCTCCTCCATGAAATGCATCTCCACCGAGCAAAAGCATGCAGATCTTTAACTTTTATCAGGAAAAGTGACTTTTAATTGAGCTAAATGACTTCATAAGGCTCGCACAAAGCACATTTGGTCAAGAGCGCTTGTAATTAATTAAGCAAGTTTTAATGAGTTTTGTAATGAGATGTAAGACATGTAATACTCTTTGTGTACATGTTCTGTATTTCCTCCAACGTGTATCCAACACGGCGCTCTTGTTTGATTAATTCTAATCCACTTAATTAGAAGCCATAAGATTTCCCTCAAGGATTTAATTCACAAGGCTGCATTCGCTGATATTAAGTCGTAGGTTTATCACCGCGCTGCCTAGTACAACAACGAGTGCACCAAGAGCAATATAACGTTAAGGACATAATGTCAAAACTCCTATGTCCCCCGGCCAAATTCCGATAATTTCTCACAACGTGGCGCTTTTACACCACTACACAATTCAGCCAAGAAAGTGCATGCTGGGATCGCTGGTGCACAGTTGTATAAAAACACAAGACAAGGGGATGAAACACTCGCTCAGAATGAAATGTTTCAACACCAAACACCATAAAACCAGTGAGTGTGTGATGTGGGTCCAGAAAGATTTTACTGCTCTGTGGGGTGAGGCATAAAACCTTGTGTATCCCACCCCCACACTGATGTTAGTGTCAAAGCAGAGAAACATGGGCATCTGTGCCAGCACAGAGGTGAATAGGCATCTCTTGGACACGGCTTCCATGTTAATTCTAATTTTATGCCTATAAATTGGTGAAAACACCACCAGTGTGAAATGCATCTTTACAAGTTGTTTAGACTAAATTCTAAGGTCTTAAAATTTCATGACAGAACCAGCCAGTATGAAGTAACCACATATCTTTGTGTATCTGCCAGTATCTGACAGCTACTCAACCCCTACCAAGATACAATTAACAGCATTAATATTATATAACTGTATATATAATGATCTCCATCCACACTGCACATGCAGGTACAACCATAGATATGTATACGGTAGGTAGACGCCCTTTTATTTAGATGGCGAACGCATCTACATGCTTGGAGCGGTGAATAGGGGCATCTACCTATACATATCTATGGGTACAACAATGAGTATGATATTATTGTTTACACAGTCATCCAGAATACGCAGAGCAAATGTCGGCAGCCATGCCATCATTTTCAAAAGTCTCCGTTTTGGTACACGGAACTTGCTGCTTTGGCAAGGGACATGCAGTACTGAAACACTCTCCAAGATGTTCGCCAATCACAACGCAGTGGGACAGCTAACCAATCACAACACATTTTGTTTTTCGGAAGGCGGGCCTTCATTAAACCCGGAACTAATCGAGCCATTTGTGCTAGGCTGGGAAGAAAGGTATTGTAATAATGTAAATTATGTGAAAAATAATGCATTTTTCGAACCACCAAGCATGAGAGCATGTTTTAGTACAACCCCAAAACAAAATCAACTTAGTAAAACAGCATAATAAGACCCCTTCAAAGCCTAAAATCTGCTAAAACGGCAGGTTGTGGAATGTGTCACTTTATGACATAATAGTGTGGCTACACACCGCCTCTGCAAAAGATGATAGACGCCTTCTTCTACATCACTGCTTGTTTAGCCCCGCCCACAGATTCAAGCATGTAGCATAAATAATGAGAGTGGCAAATCTATGAAGGATGTAGGCTGTCAAATATACACAACTGTTAGCCAATCACAGCAGTGGGCGTTTGCAATCTGCCACACCTACAATCTGCAATGCCTAATCAAACAGAGCGTTCTGACGAGATGAGTTAAAAACAGGACAGAAAATAGCCTATTAATTCTAAATTATGATGTTTTTGATGTAAAAATCTTGATAGCTTTCTTAATTAATGACCCCATTAAATATTAACATTATGTAAGGATTTCTTTCTGTAAAAGTATTATAAAAGTAAAAAGAGGAAATGAGCATGCACAATTATTACTAATAATAAACAGGTCTTAAACAGAAAAAAGACAAAAAAGTCCAAATATAATTAACAGCTTAAATAGATCAAATATCACTTTTACTCTGACATGCAGAAAAAGCAGGATGCATCTAAAATCCAAAAGCAGATTTAGTCCCACTTTTACAAATTACATCAACAGAAGCCAGTTAGTGTCAATCACTTAATTGTTTAATTTTATAACATCAGTGGACTCAACAGACAATCATAACAAATAGTTTAAGTTTTCACAACCAGTAGGCCCAAATTTTCATTTCAGTGCATCACTCAGACATATAGTTGTTGAATCTGGGAATCTGGGAATAACCGATACATCACTCAAATGTATGGCTGTTGAATATGGGAATAAGGGAATAAACAACAATGAATGTGTCTGATATATAGGATGATCCAGAATAGATCCCAGGGTGCACTGGAGGCAGGAGGGTGGCGGGGGGTTGTCTATATAGGATCTGAAAGTTGACGTGAAGTGCAGTCAGACCCCTGTTCTTCAGGCCGGCTTGCTATTCCCACCACCTCCCCCTGTCCTCCTGCTGAGACACGGCGACTGGGTGAAACAATGCTTCCATTATCCGCCGTCCCTCCCCAGCATCCAAAGAGCAACGTGTAGGGAGCCTCAGTCGATTAAACCCAACACTCTCTCATTTATCACTCACCCTTACATGTAGGCTGGAGCGTGGAGCACACACAACACAAGAGGTGCTGAGTAGGACATGGGTACATCCTCGGCGTAGTCACATCGGACTTCCGTTTGCCTTAAATATCCTCGAAATTTGCTTATCTTCCGATGCAGATGTACACTTCGCTTGTCCTTAATTCTGAAATATTGCTTGGGTTTATTAAAAAACACAAACATGATCCATTACAGCTCCCTTTGCTACTCTCGCGCACCCACATACGTGAAGCAAACGCATTAGGAACCGACAGCCATTTGTTTGCATCCACTTTACAAGCTTCTGGGAGGTTCCACTTGGTATCAGGTTCGTCAAAATTTGTAATAACTTAATGTGACCTAAACTAGGTCACGGGCAAATTTGGAGTTAACACAAAGATGCAAAGCAAACTAGAGAGAAACATGAAAACAACAAGAAATGAACAAGAACTATTTTCATTCATATTGGACCTTTTTGAAGTCTACTGGAATTACGAATGACATGACAAACTGGAAAAATTCCTCAAACAACTACAACAGAATGTCTGCCATGAGAACGTCATGTCTCATCAGTCAAAACAACACAAATACTGGCTCATCTAGCATATGGTGCGTCTTTGATGACAATGACTACAAATTATGCACTCTAAAAAGGTTGTTCCTGACCAAGTTTGATAAAATATGTATTTATGAAGTCAGTTAAAAGGATTTATTTTTATCCAGATTCCTACTATTTGTATCTAATGCTCCATCAACGTTCCACAAACATTCACTAGTAAGTGAGCGCCTTGTCCACCATGAGGGTTTTCTCTAATGCTTAGCTGGCTACTGGCCTACCACGGTGATTGCAGGCTGGCCTGATTCCAGTTCCTGTACCCTGCCTATGAGAAAGAGACACACCACAGCATCCTCCTCTTCCTCTGCCCGGCTTCTCCCAGACACAATGCTGGCACCCTGACAAGACCCATTTGATCAAGACAACTCTGTCACTCAGCAGCTACCGCACTAGAAAATGAATGAAAATATGTTTTAATATTTTATACATTCGTGGTAGTAGATCTGTTGTTCGGTTTCTTAGCAAACAGGAACACCTGACTTAAAATCTGAAAAACAGGAACAAAACATTCCAAGAATTTCCACAACTGCATACCCAGACACAGAAACTCTGTTCAGAATACAATACCTTGGCATCACTCTCACTTATCATCCGTTTCTCTTTAGTGTTTAGTTAATAAAAAGCTCTATATGTTATTTTTAAACCATTTGCTTACTGAAAATAGACTAAAACCCTTTCCAGATTGGCTGTGTTGGCACTAGCCCAGGCTATTGTGAAGGGCAGATTGTGACACCAGCCGCTAAGCGCCGCATTCCCAGTCTGCTTACTGTGCAGTCAGCTAGACGAGCAGCCATAAGGGCAGCCAATGAAACACACCGCAACTCCATCTTCCCGAGATGGTCCGTGCGGTGCCTCTGTAAAAATACTGTCTTTGGCAGTCCGCCATAGGATTCAGGCAAAAGCACAGGTCATTCTCATTTGAGGTGTGCCGCTTAAAAAGCGCAAACATGCCACGGGTCGAGGTGATGCAGCTAACGCCCGTGTGGGATGATGGGAATTCAGAGCGTGGCACAGGCAGCCTATTTTGCTGTGATTTGACTGGAACAAAACTGACGTATATGGCATCCTGATTCCATAACCTTACAGTACAAATCAACAATCTCCTCCCATCAGTCATACACTACCAGTCAAAAGTTTTTGAACAGTATGATTTTTAATGTTTTTTAAAAGAAGTATCTTCTGCTCACCAATCCTGCATTTATTTGATTCATAAAATTTTGAAATATTTTTACAACTTAAAAAAAAATGTTTTCTATTTGAATATACTTTAAAATGTAATTTATTCCTGTGATTTCAAAGCTGAATTTTTAGCATTACTCCAGAAATCATTCTAATATTCTTATTTGCTGCTCAAAAAACATTTATTACTATTAAGTTGAAAACAGCCGAATATAATTTTTTCAGATTTCTTTGATGACTAGAAAATTCAGAAGAACAGTAAAATAAACTTTTTTAACATTATAAATGTCTTTATCATTACATTATGGTATAATGTATAATGTTAAATATGCTTTTTATTTCAGATAAATTGGTCTTTGGATCTTTTTATTCATCACAAAAAAATTTACTCAACTGTTTTAAATATTGCTAATAATAATAATAATAATTAAAATGTTTCTTGAACAGCAAATCAGCATATTAGAATGATTTTTGAAGGTGACACTGAAGACTGGAGAAATGATGCTGAAAATTGAGCTTTGAAATCACAGGAATAAATTACATTTTAAAATATATTAAAATAGAAAACAGTTATTTTAAATAGTAAAAATATTTTACAATTTTTTGTTTTTGCTGTACTTTGGATCAAATAAATGCAGGTTCGGTGAGCAGAAGAGACTTCTTTAAAAAATATTAAAATTAGACTGTTCAAAAACTTTTGACTGGTAGTGTGTGTGTGTGTGCATGTGTGTGTATATTTATATACATATACAATAGTCAACATTTGAAGTTGATCAAAACCTTTCATCCAAGTTGTCCTAAAACCAAAACAATAAGCGTTCTTGTTTTAGGACAACTTTGATGAACTTCTTTGATCCACTTCAAATGTTGACTACTGTATATTGTATGGGTCAAAATGATCGATTTTTCTTTTATGCCAAAAATTATTAGGATATTAAGTAAACACCATGTTCCATGAAGATATTTTGTACATTTCCTACCATTAATATATATAAACATAATTTCTGATTAGTAATATGCATTGCTAGGAACTTCATTTGGACAACTTTAAAGGCGATTCTCTCAGTATTTTGATTTTTTTGCACCCTCAGATTTTCAAATATATGCAGATAGATAGATAGATAGATCCCGTGTAAAACCATTATGAGACAGACAGCACAGACATAAGCCATGAGAACCTCTACTCAGTTATAAGTCTGACCCAGTCACATTAAACACACCATTTTTTACATTTATTGGCCTATAGAGGGTAAACTAAAAGAGACATATTGACTTAAAACATTGTTAATAGTCAAAGTGTCATTAAGGGATCCTTCTTTATAACTCACACAGCAGGGCGTCCAAAAATGATCTGGAGTGATGCACTGTGCTTTGTGGCCACAGCAGTGATTTTCTGCATACAAATCCACAACGAAGGACACGACGCAAAGGATAAGAGAGCGAGGGAGGGTGTGAGAGGGTGTAAAGAGGGGGGAAAAAAAAACCTTCAGAAAGTTGGGCCATTCATGTGAACAGAGTTCAGAGAATTTGCAGGCAGAGTGAAAAAGATATTTTATGCAGGCACATAGCTGTATTCAGTGGGGGTAGGCCGAAACGGCTACATGGAGACTACAAAGCGTGGCTCCCATGGCTCATGAATAAGTCGAGGAAATGATCAGAAAAAAGGAGGAAAAAATTGAGAGATGTTTAGACAGATGGGCACTTAAAGCAACTAGGAAGCGGCAAAAAACCCTCTAATGCAACTTCAAATTCACCTAATAATTGATCTTTATTCTCTCTTTCTATCCACCAAGAAAGGTTAGATCAAATCTGATGTGTTATGAGAGCCTGTCAAAGAAACATCAAAGGACGTAGCTGCTTGGAGCCCCCCAGATTAAATTAAATTGCTATCAAGAGAATCGGTTAAAGAGAGAAAGAGAGGGAGTCATGGAATCAAATAAAGGACTTTCAAAAAAGACTGGGGCACAAAAAGAAAATAAATAGCAGGGGGAATTTTTGTCTCTTTTGGACGACCATAAAAAAAACGTGCGGTAGATATTTGAGTGAAACATGTTCCTTCGCAATATTTTTAGAAATATGATTTGATGAGATTCTGGCAAACAGTTTTTCCTCTAGGCCTTTAATGTAATATCAAATGTTGCCTTGCTGGGGACAAGATGATATTATGAATTTAGAGAACATGATTTATTAATGCCAAGCTCTGTATCAAATGTCTGAAGCGCATGAGTAATTATTTGCAAAAAACAGGATATTAAATAGTAAGATTAAATCCAATAAGTGATTTCACTTGCCTTTACTAAGCATCTCATACAGCGACTTATTTTTAAACATTGTGGTAAAAAAAAAAAAAAAATCCAGATCAAAGCTGAGAAGTCGCTACTGTCTTTAGACTGAGGAGTATGGCACTGGCTGCTCTACCAAACCTCATTCATCACATTCACCGTATCACGGTCTCTCTGTAGTGATCATAATCCATTTCCACAGCTAGCGTCCCCTACGGCCAGGCTTCTCTCCACAGGACCAACAAACAGAGGTTAGGGGAAGCCAACCTTCTGCTTAACTGTTTTTCACACTATAAACCAATGCTTTGGTTCACGCCCTCGCCCCCGTGCCAGTCATGTGCAATAGAAAATGCACTGATAGAATAAAAATCCACCCAATATCTATAGAATGAATTGGATTCAGGTAGAGAATTTACCAGTTTTGCGGCATTAACCTCTTTGGGCCCCTTCGGAGTCTGTCGTAACCCCCAGTTGTTCTGCTTGGCATGTCGAGGGCGAAGAACCACGCCTCCTGAGAAAACATGTTAGTTGTGAATCAAATTAGCAAGATCTTGTGTTCCTCACCGCAGAGAAATGAAAACTAAATTTGGTCAACAGACCTCGACTTCTAATCAAATTCGTCAGCAGATCAGCAGCCCACCACAGTACGCTTCCAAAGGAAGCATCACCTAAAATAACCTGAATAAAGATGACTGAAATTCTTGGTACTAAACGAGCAGTCATTGTTATTCTTTATTACAATAATAACATACCTCTATTGTTGTTCAGAGTGGGTGTAATTTCACCGTGATTGATTTTAAGCTGATGACGATTATGAATGTGGTCACGTCGTATTTAGAGCGCTAGTCATGTTTAGCGCCTTCAATGCTTATTCTCCAGTACATCTATAATAATCAGGTGTGTATTTGCTTAATTAAAATGAGAGAAATACAAAAGAATCTCCGCATGAAAAGTTGCAGTGCGAGCAGTAGAGAGATTACGTAAAGCAATAATTTTCTCGAAACTGTTGTGTTCATGTGACCCCCAAATGCCATTTCTCATTTATAGAATTATCTGTAGCTGTGAGGGGCAGCTTGAAATCACAGCACCTCACAAAGAAGTGCACTGCAAGGTAAACATGCCCCCGTCTGACCTTTAGGGGGGTGTGCGATTGTGCCAGCGTCGCCATTAACGTAAACACCTGTGTTACAGGCAGGGGTTGGCAGCACCGGCTCTATGGACCAACATTGATTTCCACTTAAGCTCAATACAGCTACTGTGCACCTCTGCCTCAGTACTGGCAATATTTATCCAGGGGCCAATAGGGGACATCCCATTGTGGTGCAGGCAGAAGGACAAAGGCAGCCACAATGGCTAAGAATCATCCCACCTGTTGACACCAAGCTTCCTCCCCAGCTTATTCTTCCAGGCTCCTCAGGGGAGCTCTGTCTGGATCCTTTTTGTCCATCCTCGGTCTACCCATCTTTTTTTCTTGATCTGACTTTTCAAGCACTTCTACAGACAGAGAAATACTCTCGATCGTCATGTAATATGACAGTGGTTTCAGAATGGACAAACAACTAGGATGAACGTATATGACCAGACTTTAATGGTTGGATTCAAACTAGAACTAAATACTCAATATAAGATGATCACTTATTACAAATTTACCTAGTAGGCATGACAAAACTGAATTAAAACTGCTCAAAAAAATGTCGTTTTATAAAAATATTTAATGTAAAATTATTTAAAAAAAAATAAATGTATAATTTTATAATCATGGGTTAGAATTACTTTTATCACTCAAAAGTTAAAAGTAAAGACATTTATTATTGTTTATTGTTGTTAAACATGTATGTTTCCACAAAGATGAGTTTTCAACATTGATGAGAAGAAATATTTTTTGAGCACTAAATCAATTAGGGCTGGGTTTTGACAATTTTCACAATTTAATTTCTATTCACAAGCTTGCAATTCAAATTGATTCCGAAAAAAAAAAAAAAAAACGGTACTACATTTTTATGATACTGAATGTTAAAATGAACTGATTTGTATAAAAACTCTTACATTTTATATACAAGTTGTAATACTAACTTTACAATTACGTAATTATATTTCTACTTCAGTTCGTTTTTTGAAATATAAACATTTAATTGTGGACGTCATAAAAACTGTACCGTTATTCAAACAATTATTAAAGAACAGTAAAAATTCTGTTATATAACACATATATTTAGCAAAATGCTCCTCTCTAAAGTTAATTTTTCTACCTAAGTAACCAGTTCATGCTTACTGAATATGTTTTTTTCTGAGGTAAATGGTTACGTGACATTGTTTACAATCTGTCATATTGACGTCTTGGGCTAGGGCTAGCAAAATCATTCTGGACCCCTCACACCCAGCCCACTTCCCTTTCGAACTGTTGCCATCTGATCGGCGCTACAGAGCATGAAGTACCAAAACAGTCAGACACAGAAAAAGCTTCTTCCCTCAGGCCATCTACCTCATGAACAGTTAAATGTTCCCCAAACATGCAATACCGCTATCCATACCTATATTTATTATAGATCTGCTATCGCT
>JAHKKF010505190.1:0-14885 GCA_019740295.1 Labeo calbasu
CAAAAGATAAAGATATTTTGCTCTTCAAACTTTGCACAATATATATCTAAAATGAATTTCAGTATTTCAAATCTCTCTTTTTCTTTCTTCAGTGTTTCAGACAGTAAGGCCGACAAACCTCTTACATTCCGCTCGGCGAAGGAGATGTTTGAGAAAATGGAGGAATCGTTCAAAATATGTGCACAGTGTGAGAGACTCCCATCACAGGTCAAAGGCTCGCTGAAGAGATGCACACGGTACGATGACGGGACGATTCAGAAGAGATGAGAATAAATGCCATATCTCACATTTATAGCATCTCTTTCTGTCTTCCACAGCTGTCTGAATGTGTATTACTGCAGTAAAGAGTGTCAGAAGAAAAACTGGCCTCAGCATAAACTCTACTGCGACAAACTACGCATGGCGGTGGTGGACAGACACGTCGAGTGGCTTGTTTATAAAGGTGAGGATGGTGAAGATGCAGTATAAGTAGTATGTAAGTAGTAGTAAATGTATAACTATATTTATTTACATAGGAGATCTTCCTTTCCCTACGGAGGCGTGGTCACGTCCTGCTAACAAAGTCAGCGGTTGGAAAGATTGGTTGTCCATGCAGGGAGATCTGACACCCCGTCTGGAGCCCATCCTGTCTGGACAAAACATGACAGACCTCTGGACCAATGCCTGCAGGCCACGGCCGGAGAAGGCGGAGCTTTGTGAGTCAGTGTGGCGGGTTTGCAGTGAGTTTCTCTCCCGTCCTCTTACGATCGGAATGGGAGTGAGAATGTTTAACCTGGATCCGTATTCACGGCCGCTTACTATTCACGTGGTGGGAGCCGCTCAGAGCGAGACCCTGGGAGCCAGAATAACAGACATGGATGAGCTCGGCCGCATGTTCCCGGGGCACCAGGGGCTGGAGGTGGTGATGGTGGGGCCCGAGGCGGTTCAGGGGCCCATCATGAGGCCCCCACTGAGGGCGTTCGGACCTCGGGGAAAAGTTTACATCAGTGCTTACAAGGGACTCTACCATCAGTTCTGGGAGGAAGTTGTGGAGAAAGGAGAAGCAGCCAAACCAAATTTAGTGGTTGGATTTCATCCAGGTACAGTAAATAATAGTAAATAGTAAAAATTCAGTAAATATTATTGCACATTTAAAATAACTGTCTTCTATGTGAATATTTTTCAAAATCTAATTTATTTCTGTGATCAAAGCTGAATTTTCAGCATCGTTACTCCAGTCTTCAGCGTCACATGATCCTTCAGACCCATTCTAATATGCTGATTTGCTCAAGAAACATTTATGATGATTGTCAATGGTATAAACAATGTCTTTTAAAAAAGCTTACTGCAAACTTTTGAGCGATGGTCTACTTGCGATGGCTTCTTAGATATAAATTTATGAGATTTAATATAATCAGAGCAGTATATGTGTTCTTCATAAACAATAAAGACCTTTATCTGTGTACAAGCACTGATTCTGCTCTTAAACTTTTTATTAAAATTGAGCTCTCACTGATTCTGAACTTTATTTGCAGGATTTGAGGGACAGGAAGTGAATCAGGATTGGTTGCCGACACTCCTGCTGCTTCGAGATTACAATATCCCAACGTTATTCACCATGATCAAGTATGTTATACATATACGTACAAATATAAGTTCACACATGATACATAAACACCATATATGTGACCCTGGACCACAAAACCAGTCATAAGGGTAAATGTTTTGAAAATCTGGAATCTGAGGGTGCAAAAAAATCTAAATATTGGGAAAAAATTGCCTTTAAAGTTGTCCAAATGAAGTTCTTAGCAATGCATATTACTAATCAAAAATTAAGATTGTGATATATTTATGGTAGGAAATTTACAAAATATCTTCATGGAACATAATCTTCACTTAAAATCTATAATTTTGACCCATACAATTTATTTTTGGCTATTGCTAAAAATATACAGTGCTACTTAAGACTGGTTTTATAGTCACATATGAGAATGACTACTGTATTATTTACCGCTATGTATCTATCTATCTATGGTTCAGTAATGAAGAGCTGCAGAGTACTCTTCACATGTTTATGGAGTTGGAGATGGACGTTAAGGACACCGGCTCAAACCCCTTCAGCTCTCTGAAACCTGAACAACTGCCAAAAAGCCCCAACAAAGCGCCCATTTACGCCAACGCTCACTATGTTTCTTTCCATGGACTGCTGGAGCTGAAAGAGGAGGAAGAACAGAACTAAAGATGATGCTAGTGACTAGAAAGACTTCAGTAGTTTGTTTGTTGAATGAGTGTTTAAAAGTAGAAAAGTTTATAGGTAGATTCATTAAGACAATGAATATAATGTGATGTGAAAATATGGGATCAATGAATTTAATTTATTAAAATATATTATTGTTTACATGTCCAGTTGCCTGTAAATGGATTGAGTTGTCTTCAGCTGCATTTATTTTGTACCTCATTAATTCAGTGTGTCTTCAGACCTTCAGCAGTTATGCAAAATCATGTAAATATAATGATAAATCAACTTCTCCTTTTAAGATAAACCAAAAATTAGACAGATTATTATTGCTAGAGACATTGTTATTATAATGGAAACACCAATGTATTTTAAAATCCGTTAAAGATCAGTGTCTGTCAAACTCAGGAAGCAGTATTCTATTATTAAAATATTAATTTATCATTATTTTTTTCAAGGAATGAGCATGAAATATACATTTCATGAAATAAATATTTTTTGAAGTTATATTTTACTCTGTGCGCGCTCATCAATGTCGAAATGTTTGAGATAGCCAATCAAATCAAAGAAGGCGGGGCTTTACAGACTGTTTTCACAAGATTGATGGCGCGTTTCAACGGTCATCAGCATCGTAAATGCTCGAAACTTTTTTATATTTTGATTTTTTTTTTTAATGTATGTGCATTTATAACATTATACTTTGTATTTTATCACCTTCGCATCCAATTACAAAGCTATCATAAACTAGTTAACGCTAATGCGAGGGTGTTTATAATGCAGCGTCTATGGGTGAGATGATAAATTTAAGATCGTTCTCTCTTCCGACCGCCGTTGTCAGTCTCACTTTTTTCCTTTTTTGAAAGTCGTGAAAACACTATCGTGGAGTTCTTCTTTTGCTATTTGAGCAAATGGAAATGGAAAAATATATCTCTGGTACTCTCCCATTCACAGCTCTCGAAGTTAACCCAACTATGACGACTTCCGCTGCCGAGAAACCCGACGTTCAGTTTTTAACGGTGAGAGTTGTGAGGTAAGATGTTTAAACATTTGATACTCGACACTTGTTTTACGACAAATTACATGTTAAACTACCCATAGTAGTATGCAAAGATGCAAAACAACTGAAGTTTGTCAAATTTAGCCATTTTGAATTGAAAAAATACGCGAGGCAGTGCAGGTGAATAGGGTCAAAAATTAACTAATTAGTTAACTAACTAACTAGTTATCGCCTTACTTACCCAGTTGATTGATTACACTGATAATTGCGAACATTTTTTGATTACAAGGTTTCTAAAATGTTAAGTTTAAATATGATAATGAGGCATTATTTAATGAAATATGCTCTAATTTGTAGTACAAAAATCTGAACACTGGATAAAGTCAGTTTTAAAATTCTTGTTTTATTTTTTTTGACATATTAGAGTCAAATGTTCACAGAGTGAATTTTGGGTACCTCATTTTGTCACTCAATAATTCTAGACAGGATATAGACATAGACAGGAATAAAAATGTACAGTTTGGTGTGTGTAAGTGTTACTGAAGTGGAGATTTATGGCTCAGTGTAGAAGAAGAAGCTCATTTTGGGAAACGGCCTTTAAAAATATGTATTGTAATTGAAATCTGTTGACACATAGATAAAGTGCTACAAAAGGAACACTTGACAGTGTCTTTTGGATGTTTTCTTTCCACTAGTCTGAAAAAACACTTTATGAAAAACCAAAAAGCCCAGACTCTACAGTATGCCTACCTTTTTTTACAAAGTACAATCAAAGTCCAAATGAGGTCTGCGAGGTAAAGCCCCAAGTTCACATACGTCAAGACTGTGACCAAGTTAAGGTCATGAAAGCGATAATCGTGGGTTTTGGAGTCTCTTTTATAGTGTTTATAGCCATACACAGGCCAGAGGATGGCAGCAGAGATGTACAGAGCGACAGCAACAACATTAAGCACCAGCTCCAACTTATTGAGGTCAAAGCATCGGAGCAGATCCACGCACTTCTGCAGGTGTGACGGTATCACCAGCACGGTTGGAAGGAAACACACCACGTAGACCAGAATGCACCAGATCAAACCTAGAGGCCGGAATTTGTTTTCCACTCCTTTGAAGTAGCTGTAGACCGCGGTAAAGATGAGGCAGGCTACAAAAGCCTGGCTGAAGCGCAGGATACCTCGCATGCTGGACAGGTAACCTGCAGGACATTTGAGTTTTAACATCACGGCGTCGACCACGTACGCGACGAAAGCCAGGATGGAGGCTATGGCGCAGATCATGTCTGCGATGCATGTTGCGCACACAAACACGGTGCAGTAGATGAGACATGCAGACAATAGCATGAGGGATGACAGAAGGCTCAATCCGCAGGAGAGATCATTCCAAGTGTGCTTCAGCACGAGGAGCTCTATTAGTTTATCCACCAGGCACTTCTCGATTACAAAGATCACCACAGCTACGATAAGTCCGAATACCCATACAAACTCACACCAGATCCCGTACGGACTGGACATAGGGCCACGAAACATCGGGATGATCAGCGCTAATGCACAGAACACCATCTCGAGGATGCGTAAAATTTGAGAGAAACTCAGTCCGAACAACATTGTTCTTCGTCTGATGCTAGAGAAGTGTGAGCTGTACTTCAGCGGACTGTAACTCGACACTGCATGATTTACATTTACACTGCTGATCAAATCTTACACACTATAAACTTTTAGTGTGTGTAATAAATACGCTGTGTGTGACCAATGCACTGTAACCTCTCTGACACTACAAAATGTTAGTCTAAAAAGTCTCTTCTGCTCACCAAGGCTGCATTTGTTTGATCAAAAAAATACAGTGAGAGCTGTAATATTGTGACAAATTATTACAATTTAAAACAACTGTTTTCTATTTGAATATAAATTAAAATTCAGTTAGTTTCTTGGATGCAAAGCTGAATTTTCAGCATGATCCTTCAGAAAGTATTCTAATATGGTGTTTGTCACACCCCTGTGGACTGTTTTGTGTTTTTTCCCCATGTATGCCCTTATTTGGTCTTTCCTGTTCCGTCTTTAATTATTACGTCACTGTTTAATCGATTACACCTGTTCTCGTCTGATTGGTCTGTGTATTTAAGTTTTGTTGTGTTCCCCGTTTGGTTGTCAGTTCTTGTATTGTCACTCCGTGTTCGCTTATAGTCTTTTTCGTTGTGTATGCGTGTGGATTCCCTGCTGTTCCTGTTCGTTCCTGTTCCATGTGTGGATTATTTTAATAAAAGTCTATGTTCCGGATCTCCTCGTTCCTACTCCTCATTCCCCGCACACAACGCCGTGACAGTGATTTGCTGCTCAAGAAACGTTTCTGATTATTATCAATAATTTTTAATGTTTTTTAAAGTAGTCTCCTCTGCTCACCAAGCCTGTTGTTATTTGATCCAAAGTACAGCAAAATCATAAAAATTTTGAAATATTTTACTATTTAAAATAACTGTTTACTATTTGAATATATTTTAAAATGTAATTTATTCCTGTGATCAAAGCTACATTTTGCATTACATTCAGTTGATCAACATTTATCTGAAATAAAAATCTTTATTTTTATAGAACATTTTTATATATAGAAATTAATACTTTTATTTAGCAAAGATGCTTTAAATTGATCAAAAGTGATGATAAAGACATTTATAATGTTACAAACGATTTCTATTTCAGATAAATGCTGAGAACTTTCTGTTTATCAAAGAAACCTGAAAAAATTCTACTGCTTTTGAGCAGCAAATCAGAATATTAGAATGATTTCTGAAGGATCATGTGACTGGTGTAATGTTTCTAAAAAATCAGCTTAAAAATCACATGAATAAATTACATTTTAAAATGTATTCAAATTGAAAACAGTTATTTTAAATAGTAAAAATATTTTACTTTTTTTATTTTTACTGTTTTTGCTGTACTTTGGATCAAATAAATGCAGGCTTGGTGAGCAGAAGAAACTTTTTTAAAAAACATTAAAAATCTTACTGTTCAAAAACTTTTGACTGGTAGTGTATATGTTAAGTATATTATTATACATTAACAAATACAAATGTTAATTTTCGTATAATTTTCACGTAAATGTATATATTTAATAAAAAATAACACAGATGTTAAATAAAATCATTTATTTTGAACAATCAAGCTTTTTATGAAAGTGAAATACAAAATACATAAACATTTCCAATAACTACAGAAACAAGAATGACAGTACAAATGAAATGCAGTCTTTAAACTAAAGATTCTGATGGTTCCACGAAGAACCTTTATCATCTATTAAAGTGTTCCATTGCACAAAAGCTTCTGTATAGTGGAAAAAATGTTCTTTAGATTTTTAAAAAACAAAAAATGAAACACAGAAAGGTTCTTTAAGGTTCTTTAAGAAGCCAAACATGCTTTTTTCAATGCCACTCCAGCAAAACCCGCTTTTTGGAATCTATATTTTTTAAGAGTGTAAATAAAAACATGGTTCTTTTAAGAACTGATCCCTGAAGGGTTCTTTAAGGAACCAAAATGGTTCTTCTATGACATCACTCTTTTATATTTAAATGAAGATTGTACAGTAGTGGTACTGTTAAGAGCGTTTGAATCCACAGATACCCAAGCAGGTCAAGATCAGATCAGTGACGTACAGGCCAAGGTTAACATAGGTCATGAAGGTCACAACAAACTGGATGCTCCATATACAGCTGTTTCCCGGACAGTCTTTGGGCCGTGGGTTTCCTTTGAAGCTGTAGGTGGGCCAGAGGATGGCGGCAGTGATGTAAAGCAGAACTGATATGATCAGGAAAATCATAGTGAAACGATCAATGCTGAAGGGCAGACATTTCTTTATCTTGGTCAAGATGTTGGTGATAATGGTCAGGAGGGTTAGAGGCAAAGGAACCGCGTAAGCCACGATGCACCACAGCAGAGCCGTGTTGCCCCTGTAACCGATCAGGGAAATAAGGATGATGCAGGCAACGAAGGCCTCGAGAATCTTAATGAAGCCTGGAAGCGCAGCCACGTACGTCGCGGAGCGCGTCGGATCGCATTTGTCCCTGAACGTCTCCACGCAGTAAAGCGCGCAACACACCACAGAAAGGATTGTCACCGTCCAGCCCCAGATGCATTTCCGGCAGATGTAGAAGTTGGCGAACATCACCGTGCAGGAGAACGTGCAGAGCGACGCCATCATGGCCATGCCGGTCGTGAAGTCGTCCCAGTCCATGCAGAACACCAGGATCAGCTTGTGGATGAGGAACATCTCCACTATGGTGACGACCAGCGAGATGATGGGACACAAACCCCACACCACCATGCAGTAGATCCAGTAGGTGTGAAGCGGGTGACCCCAGACGTAGCTCACCCCAAACGTCACCGCACATATCACGATCTGCGCCATGTGCAGGGCGCTGCGAGTGCTTGTCAGGGTGGAAAGAGAGAATTTGGGCTTTTCCATTTTGAAAATAACAAGCGTGGAGTGGCTCTTCAAGTGGTCTGAAGGCATTATGGAAACAAGCTGCTGTTGGAAGAAGATAAAAACGCATGACGTGCCAGATCATGCAAAAGACATTGCAACCGTCACACTACAGCACTCCCCTCAGCATAGTGATTATCAGTGGGGAACTGATACCCATTTATTTAGAGTGCTTTATACAAAGTTCATCAATCATGAAATAAGTTCAATTCAGCTGCACAGCAGCTCTACAGAGGACAATACTGTCTTTATTCAGCTCAGTTTAATTAAATGTTGATTTAATTCAGTTCAAAAACTGTCAGATTTCCATAGTTCATCAGTTATGAAACATTCAGTAATTCAATTCCGCTATAAAGCAGCTCTACAGAAGTCATTATTCAACTCAATTTAGTTCTGTATTGTTTCAGTTCAATCGCTGTCAAAGTTGCAAATTCTAAATAATTCTAAGCTCAGAAAACAATAGTGTCATTGTTAACTCAGTTCAAAGCTGATTCATTTCAGTCTAATAATTATGAAATGGCTTTGGTTTCATACATTTAGCTCAGTTTAGTTCTATATTGACTCAGTTCAGTAATTGTCAGTGTTGCAAAGTTTGTCTGTTATGAATCAAATTCAGTTCTGCAATACAGCAGCACTACAGAGAACTAGTGTGAACTATTATTATAGTTGAATTTAATTCTGTATTGATTCAGTTCAGTTCGATAACTGATGTTGCAAAGTTCAGTTACGAAACAAATTCAATTTCAGCTGTAAAGCTGCTCTACAGAAAATAATTGACATTATTCAGCTCAATTTGGTTGAGCAACAATGTCAGTTTGCAAAGTTCATCAATTACAAAACAAATTCAGTTCAATAAAGCAGCTCTACAGAAAGCAATACTGTCATTATTCAGCTCAGTTGAATTAAATGTTGATTTAATTCCGGTTTGTAACTTTGTAACTGGTTCATCAGTTATGAAATGTTCAATAATTAAATTTTGCTATAATAAAATATATATACATATATAATATATAAATACAATAGTGTCAATTTAATTCTGTATTGATTCAGTTGAGTTCTATAACAGTGGCAATGTTGCAAATTTAATCAGTTCAATTCAGCCACAGCAGCAGTACTGTGAACAATAGTGTCATTATTAAGCCCAATTTAATTCTATATTGATTTAATTCAGTTTAATAACTGTCGATGTTGCAAAGTTGAATTATGAAACAAATTCAATTTCAGCTATAAAGCAGCTCTACAAAAAATAATTGACATTATTCAGCTCGATTTAGTTCTAAATTGATTCAGTTCAGTTCAGTATGTTGCAAAGCTATAATTTCAGCTATAAAGCAGCTCTACGGAAAATAATAGTCATTTTTCAGCTGAATTTAGATCAATGTTTAGCTCAGTTTTGTTCAAAGCTGAATTTCGTTGCTCAATTCACTTCACTGTAGATATTAAAAAAAGGCTGCAATTATGAATAAAATTCAACTTTAGCTATAAAACAGCTCTACAAAAAATTATAGTTTTAATATTCAGTTCAATTAAGTTCAGTGTTTGTTCAATTCAGTTTAGTGACAGTGTTGATGTTGCAAAGTTCATCAGTTGTGAATTTCAAATTCATACAGAGGTTATAGAGAATGCAATGGTGTCATTTATGATTTCAGGCTAAAGCAAGTCAGATTTATTCAAGTTAAAAATGCTTTCTGTGAAGTGAAAATCACTGAATACAACCAAGAAATTAGTTCTGAAGATCTTTATTTGAAGCTGGGGTAACTTTGAAAGACAGTTGAATGGCACTATAATGGAGGAAAATGATAGTCAAATGTTTCACAGCCGTTGATTCTTTGTTGATGATTTGATCATATGCTCTTTGTTATTCATTTAACAGAATCATATTGTGGCCTTTAGTTTGCAGCTGAGCACATTTTTCTCAGTGCGACTGAGTTTTAGCTAAAAGAACATCTTTGAATAATATCTAGAAACTAATGTATGTTCTCTTACTTTATTTAAATGTGCCTGTGATAATCTAACAGCATGAGATTGTTCTTGCTAATGTAAGTGTGACAGTGTGCACTGTTTAAATTCCACTCAGGCCGATCTATCTGTTGCAGCCACAAATTTGCCCCCTAGTGAATGTTCTGAATAACAGCAGCTTCATATATTTGCAGCCAAAGAGATCAGTGAATTTGTACAATAATTTCATGACTTTAAAACACGTTTTATTACTTAATTTTAAAGAGACTTCTGTCATCATGTTTTTCCAAACCTGTATGAGTTTTTTCTTCTGAACATAAAACAAGATTTTGAAGAATGTTGGCAACTAAACAGTTGCTGGTATCCATTGACTTCCGTAGTATTTTTTCCTCTGCTATGGAAAGTCAGTGGCCACCAACAGTTTTTTAGCTACCCATATTCTTCAATGATGAATATGATGACAAAATGTTCATTTTTGAGTGAACTATCCCTTTAACATATTAATCATTAGTTATTCAAGAGTGGAGTGGCTTTCCTGTTGTCATCATGACTCATTAGCCATGCATGATCATGCATAATCATTATATATCATCTATGCTGGATTAAATTACTAGGATGAACTGCTGGTGAACTGCATCTATGTATCTGACCTATGTAACCCCATTTACATTATACATTCCTTGATTATATGCAATATAGATGTTTTAGTGAATCATTGTAAACTGGGTAGTGTGTCACCTATTCCTTATTTTGTATGGCTGGTCTATTTAAAGGTGAACACAATGTTTTAAAGGTTGTGTGAGTTTATAAACTCTAGGAAGGCAAGAACTTTATCCGTGCAGCAATGCCTCCTTGATTGAGTTATATTAACGACTGTCATGTGTTGTGCACAAGGCCGGGCGTTGTCTCATTACCAGTGCAACTTGCCTCTCTGGGCAGTGAGATGACCATAAAACCGTAAACAGGTCAGGTGATACAGGAAAGGACGACATTTTCCTTTGTCTAGTAATGGAGAAAGAAAAACAGAGAGGATTCATGTAATTCTAAGAAAGATAGGTTATTATAAATAGACAAATACTTATAGCAATAAAGTCGTTGTGTCTAAAAATTTGACTGGAAGTGCATATCCAGATAGACAGATAAACAGAATTCAAACATTATTGTATATCTTTCTCTATTTAACATAAAACTCTATATCTCCACAAGTCTCTTCGCCCAGCGTGCACTGTCTGTGACGGCAGCGCTCACTGCGCATGCGCGCACAATCACAAATATGCCCGCTGCCTGACAGACAGTCGAAAGCAAATCAGGTAAGACGCTTCATTCAAATTGTTATTCCATTTATTACATTTTCTAAAATCTACTTACCTTTTAGCGATTCATATACTTGAAGTGCCGCATTGCAGACTTTTAAATAGCTTGACATCGGCATGTAACGTTAGTTCACTGAGTGCCTTTACACTGCCTGCACATTAGCTGCAAGAGCTATTCACGTTAGCTTAATCTGAAGCGTCGCCGTTTCGTTTGCACGTCTACGTGTATTAAACACCCTTTTAATAAAACCCAATACGCTACAGAGCTGTCAGTGTGCTGCATGCATCGTTTGTGTTTGCACACTAGTGTGCGAGTGTCTATAACGTCATCTGTCAGTCAGGTAACGTTACACATCAGGCAGATTTGAACAAGGAAGTGTGTGTGCGTGTCATATTGTTTACGTCTGTGACTGAAAGTTGACATTTGAGATATAGATAGCGCTTTGTGCACATTAGAAGCATTAGAACAGGGACAGAACGCGTGCCAGGTGGGCTTGACGTCGCGCGCGTGAGGCGTTTCTCCCGCTCGCTGATTGGCTGACAGACGGCTGACGTGCTTCACAATCGTTACCGTTGCATTAATTCGCTTTAGTTACTATAGTAAAACTATGAAGTTTTTGACAGAATGATTCTGGAAGCTTTTTACACTGTTTAAAAGAGATCAAATATTTATTTATTATGATTTTACAGTGTCTAAACATGATTATCCACGTTTAATTTTTTTTCCATGTATAAAGACCGATTTAATACTGTGAAAAGTTGTGTAAAATATTATTTATTTATTACGTTATGTAATTGTTTTTTCCGACTCGCTATAAAACTGTACTGTTAGATATATTACATATTTGCAAATAAATTGTGTTTATTTTGTTTTTATTCAGTGTTTTTGTTTATTTATTATGTATTTAAATTAGTGCTGTCAAGCGATTAATCGCATCCAAAATAAGTTTTTGTTTACATAATATATGTGTGTGTAATGTATTTATTTACCATGTATGTATAAATACACACACATGCATGTATATATTTAAGAAAAATGTTATATTAAAAATATTTTTATATAATATCAATTATATAAATATATACATGGAAATATTTTTAAAGTGTATACTGTATGTGTGTGTATTTATATATACATAAATATAGACAGTATACACACATATTATGTAAACTAAAACTTTTATTTTGGATGCGATTAATCACAATCGTTTGACAGCACTAATTTAAATACTATTTTATGTTAATCAATGTATTTATTTTTTAAATGTACATTTTAAATGCATTTTTATTTATTTAAATAAAATAATAATTTATTTATTTGTATTTAGTTTAGTTTATTTATCATCTTTTCTCTAAACTTTTCCATTTACTCAGGAGATAAGGTTATGCAGTGTGTCCAAACACTAGTATATCATGGTAACAGTAGATATGCTTTTATAGATTTTTACCTAAAATGTTCCTCTAAAGTCAGTGTTTCACTATGAAATCATTTCACTAAAACAGCTGACAGCAAAATGATATTCTATTATAGTAGACACATCCTGCCAGATGCACGTCCACCTGTCGTGGTGTAAATGGATTATATCCCCTTGACCCCTGACCCTTGACCTATAGAGCACTGATTCTATTGCCCTACATCAGCAAATCCAGTAGAGTTTTTTTGCTTTGTCCTGATAGTTTCATGGTGTTCGATGAGCTCCGACCTCACAGACACCCCAAAGTACAAGAGTCCAGTGCACACGCCTACAAATAGAGAAGAAAACAGCTAGGAAAGCAGACATTCCTGTTTTTTTGCCAGTTGAAATCTAATAAGTGTAATTGGGAAATTCTGATGAACTGATTCAGAAAAGCACACATACACAGACGGACTCACGGAAAGCATGAAAGGGAATTATATGTGATTCCTTTGAGGGTAACTTCTTCTATTTTTATGTCCAAGGGAGTTGTTTTTTCTTTCTTTCGTTCTTTCTTTCTTTCTTTCTTTCTTTCTTGATCTATTTTGTTTATAATAGATTTTTCGGTTTTTACAAATATTTTTTCTTTTTTTTTTTTCATATATATATATATATATATATATAAATAAAAGTCGCTTACTTTTGTGTCTTGAAATATGGACTTTTTAAAAAATAAAAATATAAGTTAATAGATTTTTATTTGAAAATTTTTTTTTTTTTTAGGATTTTTATGCTTTTTTTGTGTGTGCTTGTTTATTAGGGATGCACCAGTTGAAGGGTTTCGGCAGATACTGAGACATGATAATTGTTTTTATGTTATGTTGTTTGGTCATTGTTATATTGTGCATCCCTAATATTTAATGGTTTGTCTTTAATCTTGTCTGTTTCTTTCTTCTCTCAACAGCTGAAGAAATATGACCGGCTAGTTTCTCTCTGTCCTTTCTTTGTGCCGTTTGACGCGTGAGGTCAGAGGTCATGGCTGCAGATTGTGGTGTGTTCGTGGACTGGTCTCAGATGGGCGATGTGAGTCACGATGCGCCTCCTGGTAAGACCGAATATAAAGACTTAAAGGAGCTGAAGCAGCATGCCCGCTCAGGGCAGTGGGCGAAAAACCACAACCAGCGCTCGGCCATTTACCAACAGTTGCTCAAAGCTCTCCCGTGTCGTACCGTCACGCCAGACGCCGCGGTTTACCGGGACATCGTTGGAAATTCTAACTCTAAGCACAACCCATCTAGCTCTCCATTGCCGGAGTTTGTGGACGGGACGGCGGTGCCACGGTACTGTCTAAAGGCCGAATCTGTGGGATCGGTGCATGCTGTCATTTCCTGCATAGCAGGGCAGTTCCCGGATATATCGTACTGCCCGTCTTTACCGGTGGTGACGGCGCTGCTGCTGCACTGGAGCGCGGATGAAGCGCAGTGCTTTGAGAGCGTCAGTCGCATGTTAGCCTGCAACGAACCTGGGCGGCGTTTATTAGATCAGACTTTCCTTGCATATCAGTCAGCCTGCATGACCTTCGGCGACCTCGTGCATAAATACTGCCCGGCCGCGCATAAGCTGATGGTCGCCACGGCGACAGACGTGCTGGAGGTGTACGCCGATTGGCAGCGATGGGTTCTGGGTGACCTGCCCTTCAGCTTCGCCGCCCGCGTGATGGACGTCTACTTGGTGGAGGGGTACAAGGTCCTTTACCGCGTGGCGCTGGCGATACTGAAGTTTTACCGCAAGCAGCGTGCTGCCGCCACAGGCTCGGCCTTAACCAAGCAGGACTCGGCGACGATCAGGAAAGATATCCAGGCGTTCGTGCAGAACATTGGGAAAAGCGTGACGCCGGAGAAGCTGCTGGAAAAGGCCTTTTCCATTCGCCTGTTCAGCCGGAAAGAGATCACGCTGCTCCAACTGGCAAATGAGAAATCACTCCAGCAGAAAGGCATTACCGTCAAACAGAAGAGGTATTGATGACTATTACGTTACATTTTTTTATGTTATTTATATATTTAAAAAGTTTTCATTATTTTATTTATGTATTTAAATCAAATATAATTTATTTTTATTTAAATGTTTTTATTAAATTTTTTTGTTATTATATGTTTATTATGTATTTAAAACAAATGTAAATTATTTTTGTTTTATTCAAATGTTTCTATATAGTTATCATTATTTATTTTTTGTTTGTTTATGTATTTAAATCAAATGTAATTTATTTGTATTTTTTATTTGAATATTTTTATTTTGTTATTATTTTATTTATAATTTATTTATATCAAATTTAATTTCTTTTTGTTTTTATTCAAATGTTTTTTGTTGTCATTATTTTAATTATTTTTTATTCTTTGTTTATTATGTAATTCAATTATTATTTTATTTATTTTAATCCATTTATTTATTTTAATCAAATGTATTACTTTAATAAATCACTTTAATTTTATATGTAAATATATATCACTCCTGCAACTTTTTTTAGTATTTAACTGATT
>JAHKKF010505194.1:0-18036 GCA_019740295.1 Labeo calbasu
ATAGATAGATAGATAGATAGATAGATATAGATATAGATATATTTGTATGCTTGAATGCTTATAGAAAACACATCCACATTCCTGTTTAAACATCAGTCAGAAACTGACTAGAATCTTCTATTAAATTCTGTAATATCATTTATCAGCACATGTATTTACACACAAATAAATGATACGTACTCATCTGTTTGTTAAATGGTGATGCCGTCAGAAATGCTGAAATGCATTGCAGCTCTTGTGATGTTTCTGTAGCTCATCGATCAGCTCTAAACTGATCAATATGATCATCATTTAAGCTGCTGTCTGTTTCCAGAAGAACTCTGTCTGTTTCTGACAAACGACGCAGGGTTAAAAGAATCTCCTCAAATCTTCAGGATCCATCATGTTCAGTCTAAATTGAATCGGTCTGTTCTGATATGAGACTCATGTGTCAGAATAATATAAGAAAACAATCTCTGGACAGCGAGGAATTATATTTCATATCAGAAATCCCAGAACTCTATGTACAATAAAATGAGCTTCTGTTCAAGCTGTGTTTCACCGTCAGACTTACAACATCATCAGAGATCAGAGCTGAGCGGCTCAGAGCTTGGGTTTTAGGAAACTGTCATGCAGCTTATATGATCAAAAATACAGTGAAAATAGAAAAAGAACTGTGAAAAAGTTTTGTCATTTAAACTAGCTGTTTTCTATGTGAATATCTGTTAAAATGTAATTTATTTCTGTGATCAAATCTGAATTTTCAGCATCATTACTCCAGTCTTCAGTGTCACATGATCCTTCAGAAATCATTCTAATATGTGATTTGCTGCTCAACAAACATTTATGATTATTAGTAATGTTAAAAACAGATGTGCTGCACAATATTTTTGTGAATAATTTTCTTACTCTTATTTTTGTCTTGTGTTCCAGTACAAATATCTAATACTTTTACTTTAGAGGTGACTATTAGGCCTCATAGAATTTAATTCTTGTTTTCTGAAAATCAACCAAAACTAAGAGAGAAATTTTTTAACAATAATAAACATTATAATTGTCAGAATTTTTTGGTAACATAGTTTTTTTTTGTAACATTATACATGCATTTCGTAACATTATAAATGTCTTTTGTAACATTATAAATGTCAACTTTTGTAACAGTATAAACATATTTTGTAACATAAATGTCAGAATGTTAATTGTAACATTATAAATGTCTTTTGTGATATTATAAATATTTTTTGTAACATTATAAATATCATATTTTTTGTAACATTATAAATGTCAATGTTTGTAACATTATAAATCTCTTGTGATATAAATGTCTTTTGTTATACTAGAAATGTCCCTTTTTGTAACAAGATAAATGTCTTTGGTAACATTTTAAATGTCAGATTTTGTAACGTCATAAATGTTTTTTGTAACATTATAAATATCAGAATGTTTGTAACAAATGCAAACTTTTGTAACATTATTAATGTCAATGTTTGTAACATTACGCGTAAATTTTTGTAACATTATAAATGTCTTTTGTGATATTATAAATATTTTTTGTTACATTATATGTGTCATTTTTTGTAACATTATAAATATCATAATTTTTGTAACATTATAAATGTCAATGTTTGTAACATTATAAATCTCTTGTGATATAAATGTCTTTTGTTACACTAGAAATGTCCCTTTTTGTAACAAGATAAATGTCTTTGGTAACATTTTATATGTCAGATTTTGTGACGTCATAAATATTTTTTGTAACATTATAAATATCAGAATGTTTGTAACAAATGCAAACTTTTGTAACATTATTAATGTTAATGTTTGTAACATTATGCGTAAATTTTTGTAGCATTATAAATGTCTTTTGTAATATTATATTTGTCATAATTTTGTACCATAAATGTCTTTTGTGATGTTATAAATGTCTTTTGTTACAGTATAAATGTACATTTTTTTGTAACATTATATAATAATGTTCGTAAAAAATATTTTTATGACATGATAAATATCAGATTTTTTTGGTCAAATTGTAATTGTCTTTCCTGAACAGTACAGTATGTACTTTTGTGTCTTAAATGTTTATAATGGCACAGTTTCTTTAGGTAGATTTAATTGTAAATTAATATATTAATCTATTAGTGTTTTTTTTAAGAAACAAAAGTGAACTGAGATGTTTTGAGATTATCGTTAGGATATTAGGGTTGTATCCTATAAAACTCACAGACTTACCTCTGCCGAGGTGTAAACGGCGGAGTGTAGTTGAGTTAGACTTGAACGGCCGTGGAAGAACCACGTTGCTAAGAGCAGTCGACCTTTGACCCCTCACTGATGCTGCATTCAGTCAGACGGGACTCCGGAGCACCGTTAATTATTTCTCACTGATGGCCCAATCCATCAAGCGGGACGGGACGGGAAATAAATGAGGAGAAGTGAAGAGAGCCGGATTCCATTAAATGTCTGTGTGCTGATCTTCCATGATCCTCTCCGGCCCGACAGAGACACGACACAACCTGCTGCTGATATACGAGTTAATAACAGCGCAAAAATCTGCTGATCTGCACAAACAAAGGGCCTAATATTAACAAATGATGATTTTTAAAAATATATATTTTTAATATTTGCAGTACACTACAAGTGCACATTCAGTACAATTAAGTGCACACCGTTGAAAGATCCTAACACTCATCTGTATGATGCTGCAGAAATGAAAATCTTTAAAAATCTTTAAAAAAGTATTCGAACATTGTGTTGTTAGTTCAGCAGTGTGTGTTTGTGTTTCAGTGCTGTCTAATAAGGGAGCTCCCTATGTAGGCACTGGATGTTGGAAGTGATCCAGGGGAAGTGTGAGTCTGTGTTTTATTCAGCAGGCGGTGAGCTGACGGCCGTAGATAAGACTGCTCTGTATTCACGGCACAAGTTACCGTCCGACCTGCGACCCGCTTAGGGTTCAAGAGCAGATTACACTCCGCTCCAAATCAACATGATCTACTTCACCTTTATCCTCACGCAAACTCTCCAGTTTCTCTCAGTGTTTCAGAAAATAAAGTTACAGAAGCGCAGGATTCCAAGGCAGGGCCTCAGGATGACTCAAACTTTTCTAATTTAATAGATCATTATTAATTATTAATTATTAATTATTAACATACTATTATAGTTTTTACAATATCTTTTGTAACATTATAAATGTCAGAATTTTTGTAACATTAATATCTTTTGTAACATTATAAATATAAATTGTAACACTATAACTGCCTTTTGTAACATAAATGTCTTTTGGAACATAAATATCAGAATTATTATAACAATGTCAATTTTGGTAACATTATAAATGTCATCTTTTGTAATATACATGACTTGTAACATTCTAAATGCTTTTTGTAAAATTATACATCTCTATCTTTGTAATATAAATGTCAGAATTTTTGTAACATCCTAAATGTCTTTTGTAACATTATAAATATCAAATTTTTTGTAACAATAAAAATATATTTTGTAGCATTATAAATGTCAATTTTTGTAACATTATAAATGTCTTCTGGAACATTAAAAATATCTTTTGTAACATTACAAATGTAAGAATTTTTTTTGTACCATGATAAATGTCTTTTGGAACATAACTAATTATTGAATTATTTAATTATTGAATTATTATTATTGAATCAGAATTATTGTAACAACATAAATGTAAATTTTTGTAACATTAAAACTGTCTTTTGTAACATGATAAATGTCTTTTGGAACATACATATCAGAATTATTGTAACAATATAAATGTCATTTTTTTGTAACGTATATTTTTTTTGCAACACATACATTAGATTTTTTGTAACAGTGTAAATATCTCTTGGAACATTAAAAATATCTTTCGGAACATTATAAATGTCAGAATTTTTTGTACCATAAATATCTTCTGTAACATTCTAAATCTAAGTCTTTTGGAGCATAAATATCAGAATTCATTTTGGTAACATTATAAATGTCAGCTTTTGTAATATAAACGACCTGTAACATTCTAAATGCTTTTTGTAAAATTATATGTCTATTTTTGTAATACAAATGTCATCATTTTTTGTAACATTACAAATGTCTTTTAACATTCTAAATGTCTTTTGTAACATTATAAATATCAGATTTTTTGTAACAGTTTAAGTATCTTTTGTAACATAATAAATGTCTTTTGTAACATTAAAAATATCTTTTGTAACATTATAAATGTTTTTTGTAACATTAAAATATATTTTGTAACATTATAAATATCATTTTTTTTGTAACATTATAAATGTCTTTTGGAACATAAGTATCAGAATTATTGTAACAATATAAGTGTCCATTTTGGTAACATTATAAATGTCAGCTTTTGTAATTTAAATGACCTGTAACATTGTAAATGCGTTTTGTAAAATTATACGTCTATTTTTGTAATATAAATGTCATAATTTTTGTAACATTACAAATGTCTTGTAACATTCTAAATGTCTTTTCAAACATGATAAATATTAGATTTTTTTTAACTATATGAATGTCTTTTGTAACATTAAAAATATATTTTGCAACATTACAAATATCTTTTGTAACTTTATAAATGTCTTTTGTAACATTATAAATGTCAGAATTTTAGTAGTTATAAATGTCTCTATGTATTCATATCATCAAAACTGGTAAGAGCTGGTGTAATGAATGTTGATTTGTGGCAGGTTTCCAGGAAAGTTCAAGTTTAGTATTTAATTGAGCATCATTGACATTCATCAGTAACGAGCATCACTCGTTAGCATTCGCTCACAGCCAAACCCGTCGGTCACTAGAGCATCATGGGAAATGATTTATTCAGGAGTGCCGCAGTCTCGTTACGACGCTTACCGCTCTTCATTTCTCTGGCCGTTCGGTGATTCATTCATGGCCCTCATGAAAGTTTGACGCGCCGCCGTCCCCGACTCTCCGCTGATCTTTAGCCGCGCGGCCTCTCGTCAAACTGGAGTTCATCATTATCCTGCGGATCACACATGAGGTTATCAGCTGAAGACTAAATAAGGGTCCAGATGACTGTAATAAATATAATCATAGAGGAAATACATCTAATGTCCGCCTGTCGTGTGCAGTATATAATCAGAGCCGTGCGGAGCTCCACACGCACATACAGCACCGGAAACAGCAGTTTGGATCCGATCCGATCCTCACGCTGCCGCAACCAAAATGTCTTTCTTTACAATATGGACCTTTTTCACATTTCCAGGGCTCTCAAAAGCAGAAGTCATCATAATCAATAGAGTTAACCACCACTTCAATTCCCATATGCCAAAACTATATCATTTTTTTGTTGTGGCCAAGTTTTTATATGCTAAATATTTGTGAAAATATATATATAAAATAATAAATATAAAATTTAAACATTGCAAACATTATTAAATATAAAAAAAAATTATATTAAAAAATATATATTTTCAGAAATATACAAAAAATGACCAAAATATATTGGTAGAAAGTATATTTACATATAATTTGAAATATATTTTAGTAAATATATATATATATATCATCATTATTAGTCACATTTGGAATTCTGAAGTGTGATTTTATTGTCCAAATACTTTATTTTAGCTGCTGTTTAGCATCAATCCAATAGTTAACTACAGCTGCAAAAAAAGCTGTCTGCTCAGTGATGCACTTTTATCTTGTTTTTCTAGTTTAGTTTTTTTGCAGAATGAACTGCAGCACGAATAGAAAGCAGCTCTGACTATGAAATATCACTTTCATTCGAGTGCAATAATAGAAGCAAAAGACAGCATTAGTCTTCGGCGAGCGTCTCCCTACGGGATCCTGCTCATTCTGCTCTAAAACACACCCAGAAATTAGAGCAGCGTCTCTTTAAGAGTCAAACGCACACAGTCATTACGCTCAAGAATCACTCCAACATACTATTTTTAGAAGACGTCTGCGGTTTGTCTGCCTTTTACCTTTGCAAAGACAAAAGACTACTAGTCAGTTCTCATTTACTCACCCGGAATGACAAGATTCGGTGAGAGAAACTTCATCTTCAGACACACACAGGAACTCAAAGACCTTCACGACAACCTGTCAAAATAAAAGTTTGGTTTAACTTTAAGAAATTGTGACAGAAGTATAATACCTATTGTACACAATGTGTGTCTCAGCGTAATAATAACACCACTACTACTAATTGTTAAATATTTGTTTTTAAAGGAATAATCACATTAATAAATTAAATTGTTTTTATGAACTCAATTAGACATCCTTTTCGATCATTAATATTTAAGGAAAACTTTAAAATGGAATCCTGAACAATTAAAAAAAAAAACAAACACACAATTTAGTAACAATAAAACAGAATTTGTGAAAGAAAAAAAAAACATATTTCTTTCAAAGGACCTTAAAATGTTATTTTCAGTACTTTTATTATAAATTGTTGTTGAATTCAGTAATTTAAGTTAATTAGATATTCTTTTTGATTGCTAAAAGGTGATTTAACCATTAAAATAAAGTCAGAGAAAATGTAACCAGAAAAACAAAAAACAAAAACAAAACAACAACAACAAAAAAAACCAAGCAAACAAATAAAAAACTCAGAATCCAGAAAAATTTAAATATAAAAAAATAGAACTTTGAAAAAAAAAAAATAATAATAATAAAAAAAAATAATACAAATATTCTTAAGGCTTTAAAGATGTATACAAATTTTATTTATTAAAAAAATAAACTCTTTATTTTTTTTTTTTTTAAATAATAAACTCTTGTTAAATGATCTATGTTTCATTCATTGCTTTTTGATCACTAAACATTAATTTAACCATTATAAAAAGGAGTAAAAACAAAACAAAACAACAACAACAACAACAACAAATACAGAATCCATAAAAAAATGTAATATAAAAAAATGGAATTTGGACAAAAAAATCTTATATTAAAAATGTATTAAAATGTATTTATTAAAAAAATTGTTGATCACTAAAATTTAATTTAACCATTATAAAAAATGAGCAAAAGCAAGGCAAAACAAAACAAACAAAAACAAAACACCCAGAGTCCAGACAAATTTAAATAAACAAAATGGAATTTGAAAAATAAATAAAATAAATAAAATCAAATACATTTCTTATGGCTTTAAAAATGTATAACATTTTTATTTATAAAAAAATATATATAATAAACTGTTTGTTTATTATTTTTTAAAAATGCTTTTAATCACTAAACTTTAATTTAACCATTATAAAAAGGAGCAAAACAAAACAAACTAACAAGCAAAAAACAAAAAACAGAATCCAGAAAAATTTAAATATAAAAAATTTAATTTTGAAAAAAAAAAAATAAAACATATTCTTATAGCTTTAAAAATATACAACATTTTTATTTATTAATAATGATAATAAAAATAATAAACTGTTTGGTTATTATTATTTTTGTAAATGAATAAACTTAAATAATCTATGTTTCATGATTTCAATGCATTTTGATCACTAAACTTTAATTTAACCATTATAAAAAGGAACAAAAAACAAACAAACAAACAGTATCCTGAATAATTAAAACAGATAAAAAAAGAAAAAGAAAAAAGAATTTGGGGGTAAACAAACAAACAAACAAAATAAAATGGGATTGGGATTTTTTATACTTTAATAAATTGCTGTTAAATTGTTTAAAGAAAAAAAAGTGAAGAGAAGTGTATAAACATTTTGAGCATTCAGAGAACATCCAGAAATGTTTTTAGAACTTAATGTCAGCAGCCTTCTAAAAAGGTATTTTTGTTAGCTGGGACTGAGCGTCACGTCTTCAGTCTATTTCACACGTTTCTGTAAATGAGATGTCAGAGCTTTGACGTATCATCTGATTTGTGAGTGAAGTATTGCTTCAAACGCAGCTCTGTCTTTATCTGTGCTTTACACGGCTGTCATTCCTGCTGGATTTGCATTAATCTGCCACACAAAACACACAAACATCCATAAGTCTCTCAAATAAACCTCAATCTGACTGTCAAACAAATGACAGCCAACATCGGCCGTCCATCACGCCGCGACGATGAACCCGAGCGTACAGCGCCGTTACCGCCGTAAACTCTTATTTGGTACATTTCTCTTTTGTATTCAATGAACATTTTCATTATGTTTAGAGAAAATGTTCTTCGAATATTAAAAATAAACATTCAAATAACGTTTTATTTTGGGTGAAAATAAAGTCAGTAGAACGTTGTCAGAAATGTTTTCGCAACATCTAAATAACGTTATAATCATGACAGGAAAACTGGACATTTTAACGTTTAGAAACATTCCCGGTGGCCGTTTGGGTGGTGGATGATGGGCTCGGCTCTCTGATGTGGGATTAGGCTGGAGATCATCGTAACCTCAGGCCCAAATGAAGCTCCGCGGATAAACGCGTTACAGCCGAGGACACAAACATCAGTGCACATCTGCACGAATGAACTCCAACACTCAAGTTTAATAAGCTAATAAATGAACTGAAATGAATTCAGAGTCCAGCAGGAGGGAGAATCTCATGAATCTGTCACATTTAATAACAAATCTAAATCTTGCTAAAAGAAAACAAACCTGGCCAATAAGATTAAGACAATATTTGTAATGACAAATAAACACATCCCCAAACTCCCATTATTTATGCTCAACAGGGTTATAACTAAAACTAAAACCATTAAACAAATAAACAAACAAACATTTTTGCTACTTAAAACATTTAAAAAATATAAAATTATTATTAACAAAAATATTAAAAGAAAATATTATTATTTAATTAAATATTATTAAAAAATCTAAAAAACTGGTTGCCAAAGAAAGTTTCTCTTTTTTTAACTTTAAGTACTAAAATAACACAAACTAAAACCAGACTAAAATGAATAAGAACTACAGACATATTTAAAAATTAAAGCAAATAAAAAATGACAAAACGCAGAATAGTATTACTAAAACTTTAACTAAAATTAAAATTAATAATAATAATAATAATAATAATAATAATAATAATTATTATTATTATTATAAAAAATTAAAGCAAAAAAAAAAAAAGACAATAGTATTACTAACACAGAGTATTAGTATTAAATAGTATTAAAACACATAATAGTATTACTAAAACTTTAATTAAAATTAAAATTAAAATTAAAATTTTAATGATTGGGTAAAAAAGGAAATAATATTTTCCTTCTTTCTCGAAAAAAAAAAAGGTGTGTCCTTACAGCACAAATCTAAGCATTAAACAATAAATCAATAAAAATTAACAAATAAATAAATAATTATTGTAGTGAAAATATTGTGGTAAAAAAGAATTTGGTGTGAAAATCTGTTTAAATGTCATTAAATAATTTTACATGTTTTATTTATCATTTTATATAGTATGTAGCATGGGTATATTTGTAGCAATAGCCAACAAAACAGTGTATGGGTCAGAATGATCAATTTTTCTTTTATGCCAAGTAAAGAACATGTTTAATGAAGATATTTTGTAAATTTCCTACTGTAAATATGTCAAAACGTAATTTTTTATTAGTAATATACATTGCTAAGAACTTCATTTGGACAACTTTAAAGGTGATTTTCTCAAAATTCTGAATTTTTTTATTTTTTTTGCACCCTCAGATTCCAGATTTTCAAATAGTTGTATCCTGGCCAAATATTGTCCTAATGGAAAGCTTAATTATTCAGCTTTCAGATGATGTATATGGATCCTTATGACTGGTTTTGTGGTCCAGGGTCACATATGTATTTTTTCTTCTTTTGATTTGGGAATGGAAGTAAAGTGTTTCTATATAACCCAAGCAAATTTCAGTCACAACTTTTGCTCATTTAAGACTGGTCTGGATCCTCCTCATATGTGCTGGCATCTGGAAAGCTAAAGGCGTGTTTATGGGAGCGGAAAACAGATTCACCCAAATAAATGTTTCATCCACACCTTCCCCGTCCGCCTGCAAACTGAATTATACATCACGACCTTGAAAAGCCAGAGCTAATGTGTGTTTGTGACGCTCTCGTGTCCTCCAAAACAAACACACAAGTTTCTCACTCCAAAATAAATTTCAGAAACAAATACGTTTGTCTTGTTTTTCACTACAAATATCTAAACATACAAAATTAAGATGAATTTATTGGAGAAGCTAAATGACTTAAAATATGAAGTCTTGTTTTCTGAGAAAGGGACGAAAATGAAGTTTGATTTTATGCTTTAAAACAAGAACAAACAAAACTAGATAACAGACTTTGGGTTGGCTTGAGAAAGCCGCACCAGAAAGTTTGAAGAAGTTTAAAAAGTTTAAAATATTAGCATGATTAGCAAGTTGTTAGCATGTTGCTAGCATGTTTCTAGCATGATTAGCAGGTGCTAACAAGTTTCTAGCGTGACTTTAGTATGATTAGCAAGTTTCTAGCATGATTATAGTATGATTAGCAGGTTGCTAGCATGTTTCTAGCATGATTATCAAGTTGTTTGCATGTTGTTAGCATGTTTCTGCCATGATTAGCAAGTTGCTAGCATGTTTATAGCACAATTAGCAGGTGCTAGCATGTTCCTAGCATGATTCTAGTAGGATTAGCATGTTACTAGAATGATTCTAACATGATTAGCATGTTAATAACATGTTGCTAACATGTTTCTAGCATGATTAGCAAGTTACTAGCATGATTCTAGCATGACTAACATGTTAATAGCATGTTGCTAGCATGATTAGCAAGTTATTAACATGTTGCTAACATGTTTCTAGCATGATTTTAGTATGATTAGCAAGTTGCTAGCATGTTTCTAGCATGATTAGCATGTTTCTAGCATGATTATTGTATGATTAGCAAGTTGCTAGCAGGTTTATAGCACAATTAGCAGGTGCTAGCATGTTTCTAGCGTGATTCTAGTAGGATTAGTATGTTACAAGAATGATTCTAGCATGATTAGCATGTTAATAACATGTTGCTAGCATGATTAGCAAGTTATTAACATGCTGCTAACATGTTTCTAGCATGATTTTAGTATGATTAGCAAGTTGCTAGCATGTTTCTAGCATGATTAGCAGGTGCTAGCATGTTTCTAGCATGATTATTGTATGATTAGCAAGTTGCTAGCATGATTAGCAAGTTGTTTGCATGTTGCTAGCATGTTTCTGCCATGATTAGCAGGTTGCTAGCATGTTTCTAGCACAATTAACAGGTGCTAGTATGTTTCTAGCATGATTCTAGTAGGATTAGCATGTTACTAGCATGATTCTAGAACGATTAGCAAGTTACTAGCATGATTAGCATGTTAATAGCATGTTGCTAGCATGATTAGCAAGTTATTAACATGTTGCTAACATTTTTCTAGCATGATTAGCATGTATTACTAGCATGATTCTAGAACGATTAGCAAGTTACTAGCATGATTCTGTGCTCAGATAATTCTGTGTATTTCAGATCATCTGTGTGAGTGTTTTCCATTGGCTGGAGATAAAGTCAGTCATTGTGAGCGTTTATAATCACGATAGCAGTTTGTAATGTGGTTAAGTAATTGTGACAGGCCACAATGAATATAATTTTAATTGCGTGACCTATTAAGATGCCGGACTGTTTTAATTATGCATGTCCAGCAGAGTCGTTCATAAAGCCCGCCAGCCAAATGAACTGCGTTTGAGTTAATGCCATTTAATTACTGTAAAACGAACTGTAATTGTTACACTGACTCTAGAAATGAACAAGATCATATTTCAACCTCCAGTTTTTCAACCTCCTATGAAATACAAAAATATGAAAAGACTTCTGTGAAAGAGAACATGCTTTAAAATTGGTCATTCAGCAGGTCATCAGAGATGTAGATGAGTTTGTTTGTTCATCAGATATGGAGAAATGTGTCATTCCATCACTCCATGGTGTTATTATGGATTATGGACTCAGTGTATTTTAGTTAAAAACGTCTTAATAATGGATTTGTTTCAGCTTTTGTCTTCTCAAGATGTTAACTGATGGACTGGAGTGGATTTTTGTGATGCTTTTATCAGCTGTTTGGACTCTCATTCTGACGGCACCCATTCACATTCATTGGTGAGCAAGTGATGGAATGACACATTTCTACAAATGTGATGAAGATACAAACTCTAATCACTAATGATCTGAAAAGATGACATTTAATAACAAAGAAATGTATCATTCCATTGCTTGCTCACCAATGGATGTGAATGGGTGCCGTCAGAATGAGAGTCCAAACAGCTAATAAAAACATCACAAACTGGTCAGTTCACATCTTGAGAAGACAAAAGCTGAAACAAATCCATCATTAAGACTTTTTTAACTAAAACGCAAGTCCATGATCAATTGTAATGTTTTTATCAGCTGTTTGGACTCTCATTCACTTGATGGCACCCATTCACTGCAGAGGATCCACTGGTGGGAAAGTGATGAAATGTCATATTTCGCCAAATGTGATGAAGAAACAAACTCATCCTAATCTAGTATCACTAATGATCTGAAAAGATGACATTTAATAGCAAAGAAATAGCTTGAAATAGCTCACCAATGAATGTGAATGGGTGCCGTCAGAATGAGAGTTGAAACAGCTGATAAAAACATCAAAAATTCCGGATTTTGATGTGAGAGACAACAGAAGATGGACTTTTTCACTGGAGGAAGTGTTATTATAGATTATGGACTCAATGTATTTGAGTTAAAAATGTCATAATGATGGATTTGTTTCAGCTTTTGTCTTCTCAAGATGTGAACTGATGGACTGGAGTGGTGTGGATGTCTTGTGGATTATTGTGATGCTTTTGAGTCCAGCTGTTTGGACTCTCATTCTGACGGCACCCATTCACATTCATTGGTGAGACAGTGATGGACTGAGACATTTCTTAAAATCTGATGAACAAACAAACTCATCTACATCTAGGATGGCAAATGTCTGAACTATTCCTTGAAATCCCTCTTAAAAACTGAATTGTTCATCGTAGTATTATCTAAAGTATTCATGTAAACCTGCATCAGAAGGTCAACCTATTTACATGGAAATCTCTAGTTTTTGACTTGCATGAGTCGAATCATCATACACACGTCACATAAGTGCCAGAAACGGGCCGTCTTGCGTCTGGACCGTCTGAATGTGTCAGGTGAAGCCCGGCTCTCTTTCCTAAATCAGGAGATACGGTGCTTGCGTAATTAGATTTGCTTTCGTCCGCCGTGGCCGCATTCACTCTAATCTATTTATGCATTCCCTTTTTCAAGCCTCATTGAGATTCTATCGCCTCATATTTGCACGTCGGCTGTCAAAAACTGCCTTTCTTTTCCCCACAATTTAAAGCTCATTTCCCGGGTGGAGATGGACAACGATTGTTAGACGACCGGATTCAGCCTTCCGGAACTTCAGGGACTTCTTTCCATTTTTCAAGTAATTTCTATGTGGATAAAAACATGCGAACCCAGACGCAGGCAGTCCTGAAGGGCTTTATTATGTGTGTTGCAGTCAGGCTGGAGTGTTTCAGGCGTGTGAAAGTGTTTTGAAGGATTGTTCTGGGTTTAATATAAATTAAATAAATACTAAAATATATTTTAAAGTATATAATGTAAACTATGAAGTTAAATTAAATATATTTTTGATATTTTAATTCAATTTAGTTCCACCAAAATATCTTTTAAAATGTGTAGGGGTAAATACATTTCCAATCTTAAAAAAGCCTACATTTAGTCAAATATGAATAGACTAGATGTCAAAACTAATAATTGATTTAATAATGTTTAACTAATAAATAAAATGTTCAAATGGGTTCACACGTTATAGACAACAAAGTTTTTCTTCAAATGCGACGTGTGAATATATTTTTTTGGATTGACAAAATATGAGGGCAATATATATATATATTTTAATGCTTTTAAAAAATATATATTTATATTTTTAAAATATATTTTTAAAAATATGCACAAAAATGGCCAAAAATCTATTGGTGAAAATATATATAATTAAATAAATATATTTTTGTAAAAAAATATATTTAAATATATTTTGAAACAAATTTTAGTAAATAGATTTTTTGGTAATATATATAAATACATATATATATATATATATCAATATTTTTTAAAACAAAATTTAAACAAATAGATTTCTTTTGGTAAAAATATATTTAAATATATTTTGAAATAAATTTTAGCAAATAGATTTTTTTTGGTAAAAATGTAATTAAATAAATATATTTTGAAAAATTTTAGCAAATAGATTTTTTTGGTAAAAATATATATACATAAATATATTTTGAAACAAATATTAGCAAATAGCTTTTTTTAAATTAAAAATATATTTAAATAAATATATTTTGAAACAAATATTAGCAAATAGATTTTTTTAAAATTAAAAATATATTTAAATAAATATATTTCAAAACAAATTTTAGCAAATAGATTTGTTTGAGTAAAAATATATTTACATAAATATATCTTGAAATACATTTTAGCAAATATATATATATTTTTTGTAAAAATATATTTACATAAATATATTTTGAAACAAATTTTAGCAAATAGAATTTTTTTTTGGTAAAAAATATATTTTGAAACAAATTTTAGCAAATAGCAAATTTAGCACTTTTTTTTAAGTATTTGAAAATATATAGAGAATTCTTTTCCCTTAAGCTCAATCATCTTAATTTGTTTACCTCAGAAAAATCATCTGCATTTACTTAGTCTCACTTACTTTTTAATCTGTGAAGTTTCTAAACTCTTTAACCTTAATGTGGCTCAGCTGTTCAGCTGAAGCTAATGATCTTTATTATCCAAACGCCGTCCACAGAGTTTAACTTATACTGAACACTTTGTTCCTTTAACATGCAAACTATTATGGGAAATACATTTAACAATCAGTCTGAGCTCAGTTTACTGCTTTACTTCCTCTTTCCCATCTGTTATTCCGTTCATTAAGAACTCATGCTCATTCTGTTTGTTAAAATCTTCTCCTGATGGAGAAAAGCCTGAACATATTCTCAAGTCTCCTTACATTAAATTTCCCAGCAGATCCACTAAACTCAACATCATTTAAACTCTTCATCAAGTTTTGTTTCGCTTGCAAAGACAAAGAAAGAATAATTGAGCATCACGACGTGATTTTTCATGAACCACAACTTAGTAAAAAATGATAAAAGTTCAAAAGAACAGCATTTATTTGAATTATAAATCTACTATAACATTGTAAATGTCTTTACTGGCACTTTTGATCAATGTAAAGCATCCTTGATGAATAAGCATTGATTTCTCATTCCAAACTTCTGAAGAGCAGTTGAGTTTTCATCTCGACTCCACGAGTCCTCAGTAATGGACGGCGATTGGTCCGGATGAGTGTAATTGCTGAGCGCTGACCGATGACACGAGTTCAGCGCTGAGAGGAGGCTCACGCTCTTAACACGTGTTTCTAACGAGCTTCTGAGTCTCTAAGCAGATGAGGATGAAGCGCTGGACGAGGTTGGCCCGTTTGACGACGCAGGTTAATTAGCTGAGATCCGAGCGACTCTGAACTCTCCTGCCAATGACTAATTGAATTCCTTGATCACTGTGGCGTCCAGCATGAATAAAGCGCTCTGATCGCTAAAACACTCACGCAAACTCATACCACTTCAATTTTGCCAATCAATCCAGGAACTACTGCAGTAATATCATGTACAACTATCATTTCTCAAATTTGTAATACAATATATACTGATAAATGACTTCAGTGGTATCAGATGACTGAATGATTTCCTATTGAACTGAACTGCAGCTCAAACTATTTCAAATATAGTGAATTAAGCTACAAACTCCATCATAATGCACAATGTTTCCATCTAACATGTATTTTGATCTGCAGCTCGTCATATTAATGGAGTGTTTCACTAGTTAGCAGTAAACCGGTTACCTCACCTCAATATGGACTAGATTTGTGTTGGATGTTCTTTGGAATGGAAATATGAATATTTTATGTGTAAACATCACACTTTTTTCGCTTATTTCAGGTAATGTTATAAAACTAGCGAACTAAGCCAGTACAGTGTTGTGTAAACATGACTGAAGACGTGAAAAGTGGACGAACAGATGAACCGAATCAATTGAGTAAGTAATTTATGCAGGATTTATATCAGTACTTATGATTCGTGATTCGAATGAGTCTTTATCTGAAATGATGTTTCACGAATAATTAACTTGAGATCGGGACTTTGAATTGCACATTGCGAATCATTGAGTTTAGATTAGGAGTGGGTTCCCGAATTGTTTGATCAGAACTTATATCGTGAATCACTGGATTCAGATCGGGACTTAGGGTTTGCAAATCATTTCGTGAATTTTATGACTCCAAGTCCTGATCTGAAATTATGTTTTTTTTTAATCATTTGATTCAGATCGGGACTTCAAAACACGTATAGCGAATCATTTGATTCAGATTAGGACTTTGGAGCGGGTTTCAGAACTTCATGCATTGCGAATCACTGGGTTCAGATCTGGACTCAGAGCGCGGATCATCATTAAATTCAGATCGAATCATTTGGATCGAATATTTCTGTGGCACACTGAGTCCTGATCTGAAAGGATAGTTCACAAATCATTTGATTCAGATCGGGACTTCGAATCGGGTTTGCAAATCAATTCACAGATCGAATGATTCGTGGTCTGCATTTCGAGTCTTTATCTGAAATGATGTTTTGCGAATCATTTGATTCAGATCAGGACTTTAAATTGCGTATTGCAAATAATTTAGTTTAGATTAGGACTTCGGAGCGGGTTTACGAATCTTTTGATCTGAACTTTGCGTATCATGAATCTTTGGATTCAGATCGGGACTTAGGGTTCGCTAATTATTTCGCAAATTAAATGATTCCAAGGCCCGATCTGAAATGATGGTTCGCGAATCTTTTGATTCAAATCAGGACTACGTAGCAGGTTTGCAAATCAATTTGCGAATCGAATGATTCGTGATCTGTGCTCCGGGTCTTTATCTGAAATGATGGTTCATGAATCATTTGATTCAGATTGGGACTTTGAATCGTGTATTGCGAATCATTTAGTATAGAATATGACTTCGGAGTGGGTTCACGAATCGTTTGATTGGAACTTTGCATATCCTGAATCACTGGATTCAGGATTTAGGGTTCACAAATCATTTTGCAAATTGTATGATTCCAAGTCCTGATCTGAAATGATGGTTTGCGAATCATTTGATTCAGATCGGGACTTCGGAGTGGGTTCACAAATCATTTTGTGAACTGAATGATTCGCGATCTGTGCTCCGAGTCTTTATCTGAAATGATGTTTCTGAATCATTTGATTCAGATCAGGACTTCAAAGCATGTATCGCAAGTCATTTGATTTAAGGACTTTGGTGCGGATTACCAAATTATTTGATCGGAACTTTGTGTATTGTGAATCACTGGGTTCAGATCTGGACTTATGGTTCGTGAAATACAAATTTGTGAATTGAATGATTCCAGGTCTTGATCTGAAATGATGGTTTGCGAATCTTTTGATTCAGATCGGGACTTCGGAGCGTGTATCCCATATTGCCATACATACAAAACTAACGCAAATAAACACAGATACAAAGGTTGCCAGGGTAACAATAAAGTAATAAATGAACACCTTATAATTTAATTGCTTTAAGTTTAACAGAACTTTGGATTGTTTTTATATATTTGTCTATATTAAATAAGGAGAGGTTTAGAGACAGTAGATTTTTCGTGAATCATCGTGAGTGACGTTCAAAGCATGTCTGCCAGTTACCGTTGAGTCTTCAAGATCACATTTTGCCCTGTTTATGTGGTTTTGTGTGTTTGCTGACAGCACTGATGGGAAACTGAAGCCGCCGGCGTTGTCAGAGCTCATCAGACGCCGGACAAAATCCGCACACGTCAACAGGAGTCAGATGAAGCTGATCAGAGTCAAAAGAGCTTTGATAAACTACTGCTGCTGCTGATCACCGATCCATCACACTCATATCATCTCATATAGTGAGAATATGGAGGAAAAAACAACTCAAAATAAGTAAAAATATGCAATTTGCTGCAGATGCTGATATTTCTATGAAGAAATTCTGATGCTTCAGTCCTGTAAGTGTTCAGGAAATATGACTACAGTTATT
>JAHKKF010505196.1:0-11936 GCA_019740295.1 Labeo calbasu
GATCTTTGAGTCTCGTTCAGCAAAATGAACGAATCTTTTTGAGTCATTTCGTTCATTTTAGCAAAATATAATTAAAATGTTACGCTACCTCCCTAACACATCTACTGCTTACACAAACGTTGATCAAACTACAAACAAGACAAAACTACAATGCTATAAGAAACAGAAAATATTAATTCATTGTTTACATGGGTCTTTAGTCTATGATTAGCTCACCTCACCTCTTATCGTTATAAGAGATATATATAAGTTTTCAGGTCTGAGTCGTTCGTTCATCACGTTACAGCCCCATAAGATGAACGAACGACTCCAAAAACCCGAGGACTCGAAACAGGTGAACTAATTCCAGTACAGAACCTAATAGGATGTTGCACATACGCAACTGAACGAATCACTCCCCGAACTGATTCGTTCTTCCCGAGTCACATTAAAGATTCGTTCAAAATGAACGAATTGTTCAAGAACGACCCATCACTAATTTTAAAATGAAGTGAGTAAGCTGACATGCCATCTAGGTGGATAAAATATTTAATGTTTCTCGGTTACACCATTTGACATTCTCATGTACATTCAGTCCTAACTTAAAAAAAAAAAAAAAAAGGTGCATGTGTCATTTTAAAATTACATAAAATCAACATAACCATGCAGTGTACATTTTAAAATACTTGATGGATGCTTTTAAAACAAGTTTTTAAAAGATTTTTGAATTTCTCATCTTGCCAACCCCCTTTTGTCACTGATCCAACATACATTATGCGCGCTAGCATAAAAAGGTTATGTTTTTTATATTGTAGCCTACACAAAGCACCAAGAAGCATTATTTTATTATGTTTGTTTACAAACGTTCTTGACAACATTCTACTAACACAGAATCATATTCATTCAACAATTGTAAAAAGTTGCGCATACGGCTACCTAACGTTTGAACGTCGTCTACAAGTTGATGTTAATGTAGTAAATATTCTTTCAGCTACCTACGAATATAGCTCAAACTGCTCCATTTTACCACAAAATACCATGTTTAAAATAATTCCATAGAATTCTGAACTGCAGAACATTCTAAAAAAGTTGCGTTATAAATCCAACAACATGACAGCGTTGGGAAATTAGAAACTTTCGGCTAATTTATTACCACCTAAAGTTGCTATTTTTAGCAGCAAGAAATCGAATGGCATCTTGATTGTAATGACTGTTAAGGCGGCTGCAAACGGCGTCAGTTGAACGCCCTTTGAGGATGAACGTTTAACAGAGTGCAGTGCTGCTGTCAGTGCAAGATGGAAAGTGATATTTATCATCGCTGCAGTGAAACTTTGAGTCACTAATGCTACATGTAGGCGTTGTGATGTTCTGAACAAAGACAGCACACTACACTCCAGAACGGGGATGATATGAGCCAATCATTAACCACGTAAATAAGAAATTCTGCCTAGAAAGTTGTGAAATCACATGAATAACATGTACAGTAGCATATGCATAAAAATATCCCTCACAATGGACAACAGCCACCAACAGGAAACTGCAAGGGGAACTACCGAGCTCCCTCTAACAGGACAACTTCCAAAAGGTCTGGAGATGGCCCAAGAACAACAGACCACTAGTATCAAGCTCACAACCTTTCCATCCGGCCTGAGCGACCTCTGGTCACGCGATGCCATAATGGGTTTTCTTTGCATCGGTCGAGCATTTCTTCTAACCCTAGACCTGTTCGACATCTTCCTTTTCCGATCATAGATAACATTTATGGACAAAACCGAAACGTTTGGTTTCTGGTACCAGTTTAACCAAAATACGAATCAGTTTTGAAGTTTCAAGGTGAAGATGACGTGACTTGAAGCGAGGATTATTGAATATTGTAGCATTGTTTTGCTGCATACACCACTCCCTTTGCATCAAACAGCAGCATTGAGATGCCATTAGTACTTGTTAGTAGACAAGTAAACCTGTCAGCCTGCCACCACATTCTAATGTATTAGCTACGTTTTAAAGCCTTTATTATATCTCCCTGCTTTGGCTTTTTAATATTGTTTATTTAGTATTAATTTTCATTTCCTCGGAGCATCAGCGTGGGATGCAATCACGGAGTTAAAGGGCGACGGATTAGCTGAAAATGAAAAAATTAGTCTCATCCTGACCACTCGATTAAAGCTCACTTGACAATGGTAATTAGGTAAATATTAGATCATCTGAGTGAGAGCTTTACGAGAACATACTAGAGAGTGAGTGACGTGCACGTGAGTGTGTGATGGTAAAAATGCATGAGATGCAACAGAAAGACTTTACAAGAATGTGTTAGGAAAATCTGAAGAAGGCTGCAAAGGATTGTGTTAGAGCAAAGTGAGGTAGTAAGGAGTTTTAAAAAAATAAAAAAGGTTTCTCGTAGAAAAATGTACCATGGTAACCAGTTTCCACAAAAAAATGCCATTGCTATGACTGTAAAACCAAAAAATAAAAGGAATCTTGTTTGAGCAGTTTAAGATGATTTCAGAATTAGAAATGTCCGTTTGCATGCAATTTCCAAAATTGTGTGACCATTTAATATTTAATAATAATAATTATTTCATTATTGTAAAAACATGATACATTCAAATAATTGTGTAAATAATTATGTATTTAAAAACTACATTCATTTCATTGAAAAGTATTTAAAATATAAACATTTTCAGTACAATTTATTTTTTTGTATTTTCATATTTTTCAGCAAATATTTGTGTGCAGGTAAATATGTCTGTGTATATATATATATATATATATATATATATATATATATAAAAATTGTAAATATAAATTGTTACATTAAACAACTTTAATTACATTCAGAATAATTTAGAAATATGCAGTATGAAGTCATATAACCATCACATATGATGCATATAAAATAAAATGCTTAAATATGCATTTAAATATTTATTCACTTTATTATTTCATAATAATAATAATAATAATAATAATAATAATATTTAATAAATAATAAGAATAATATTTAAAATATTTATTTAAATCATTATGCATTTCAAATTACATTTCAGTATTTTTCAATAAATCAAACAATAATCTATAAAATTTCATATTGTTTAATCGGTATCTGGTGAATAAGTGTTCATTTTATTTAATTTCAGTAATTTTATGCACATCTCATTTTCCATTATTTACAAAATACATAATGGATAAATTTTAAATGACAGAAAGTGAGATCTCATATATATATATATAGCATGAATTATACATATTTAATAATTAATTGTTAATACAAATTATTACATTACACAACTTTTAAAAAATTAATTTATTAATTATTATTAAGTATTATTATTATTAATTTAGAAATTTGCAGTACAAAGTCATAACCATTGCATCAAAATTATAATAAATTAAAATAAAATGCTTCATTAAATATCTATTTAAAATTATATTCACTTTAGTATTATAAAATTAATCAAATTACAATTATAAACACCTAATATTTTAATTTCTCCTAGTAACATCTTCAATTTTCATTTTTAGATTTTTCAGCAAATATTTTGTGAACAAGTAAACAGGAATTCATTTCATTAATGCTATGCATGTCATTTTCTAATTAAAATTATAATATAATTATAATTTATAATGGATATCATTTAATGACAGAATATATATATATATAAAGCATTAACTATACATTATTTATGATAACTATAAATTATTACATTAAACAATTTTTTATTGATTTATTAAATTCAAAATAATTTATAAATGTGCAGAACGAAGTCATATAACCATTGCATCAAAATTTTAGCTCATTTAATAAATAAAATAAAATGCTTAAATATGTATTTATAATGATATTCACTTCAGTATTATAAAATTAATCAAATATATATATTTATAAACATTTTTAATGGTCTTTCAGTAAAGCCTTACGTTTTCATTTTTATAGATACGCATGTAATTTTCTAATAAGATTAAATAATGACAGGAAAAATAGATACGCATCTAATTTAAATATAATAAGAAAATGACATAAAATATTAACTTTAAAAAGTCATTTATATATTATACCTACATACATATCGGTTGGCATATTGGTTACTATGGCATTTTGGCAGAAACCGACGGTTACCATGGTAAATCTTCTGAAATGCTGCTGCTGAGTGTGTGTATCTCGGGAGGGTTGATGGGATGCAAGATGACTTACAGGAATGGAGCGGCTGAGGTATCGTGCCGAGAGCCCGCTCAGCCCCGTCGGGGGGCTTCTGTGGTGCCCCTGTTCACTGGCCCCCAGCCTTCCATTGGTGGAAGGTCCACTCGGGCTGGTGTGGTTGAGGTTGTAGGTCAGGCTTTTTGCCCCGCTGCTCGGGCTCACCCCGTTGCTGTTGGGGGTGCTGGTGCTGTTATACTGATTGTTGTTGTTGTTGACCTCGTAGTGGTAATTGTGGGTGGCGATCGGGCCGCTGTAGCCCGTGCGGACGGGGTGGGAAGTGAACGAGGAAGGGGAAGGAGGCTTCCCAGAGCCGTTGGCTTCGCCGTTTGGTTCGTACAGGTTACCCAGAGAGCTGGCTAATCTGGTGCTGGAGGATGGGAGGGAGGGAAACACACATGAAGGGTGGACGACAGGGAGGACACACACTCTACACCGCAGGACACGGAGATCGCGGAAACTGGTCTGATGAGACAAGGAACTGCATGCATTCTGGACGACACTATTTTTTGCTGTTTAAAACTTGCGTGGAGTAAGGCTGGGCGACTTATTCAAAAGTGACAATGTTTCTAATTGTAAATATAGTTTTTAATGCAATATTGGTTTTGCAAAGTACTCACGTCTCTTTCAATACCAGTCAAAAGTTTTTGAACAGTAACATTTTTAATGTTTTTTTTTCCCCCAAAGTACAGCAAAAACATTACAATTTTGAAATATTTTTACTACTTAAAATAAGTGTTTTCTGTTTGAATATATTTTACAATGTAATTTATTTCTGTGATCGAAGCTAAACATTTATTATTATTATTTAAAACAGTTAAGTCAACTTTTTTCAGAATTCTTTGATGAATAGAAAGATGCAAAGACCAGCATTTGTCTAAAATTAAAAGCTTTTGTAACATTTATACACTATATCATTCAAAGTCAGTATAATTTATTTATTTAGGGGAAAAAAGTATAGAAATGAATACTTTTATTTAGCAAGGAAACCTGAAAAAAATTCTACTCAGCTGTTTTCAACATAATAATAATCAGAATATTAGAGTGATTTCTGAAGGATCATGTGACTGGAGTACTGATGCTAAAAATTCAGCTTCAAAATGTTAAAGTGAACATTAATGTGGGCACATATTGCATATTTATGAATATAAAAGTATATTATTTAGCTGCATTCTCCAAGTCAATCATTACATTACGCAACAATTAAATTAAAATGCATTCTTTAATTGTATTTTTTATATCATATATTTGCATAATATTATATAATAATATAATAAACTTTGTTTTATTTTCTCTCACATTTTTTTTTCTATAAATGACATTTTTGTGCTAATATGTTTAGAGAATGTTATAAACCAGATAACCTGAAATTTTATATATAAAATGTTATTTCTCTCTTTCACCAATGTAATTTATTTTTTTCATATATTAAAATGTTTATGTAAAATAATGAGGGCATATTGCTGTTTATTAGCAGGTATGTTTGTACTCGTTTATAAAAAAAAAAAGAATTATTAAATTACACACACACACACACACACACACACACACACACACAAAGTGTTAGGAAAAGTTACTTTTAAAAGTAATGTATTACAATATTGCATTACTCCCTTAAAAAGTAACTAACTGCATTACTTTTAGTTACTTTTTTATGTAAAGTAATGCGTTACGTTACTTTTGGGTTACTTTTTCTCATCGAATATAAATAAGAGTTATATTTTTGGCAAATGTAAAAACCCTTTCAGTTTTCCAGGCTGAAGGAAATGTAAACTAACACTCGTGAAGTAAGTAACTGGTGTTACTTATTTGAAAAAGTAACTCATTTTCTTGTACATGAAAAAGTAATGGATTACATTACTAGTAACTTGGAGGAAAAGTAATCGGATTACATTATTTGTAACGCGTTACACACCCTCATGTCGTTCCAAACCCCCAAGACCTTCGTGGTAGTTTCGTTGCTGTCTGTGGGGGGTCAGAAAGCTCTCGGATTTCATCATAAAATATCTTAATTTGTGTTCTGGAGATGGAAGGTGATACAGGTTTGGAACGACATGAGGGTGAGTAATTAATGACAGAATGTTCATTTCTGACTAACTCTTTAGCTAAAATCACCCAGCCCTAGTTTGGAGAGTGTTAAAAAGTGCTTTTTAAAATGGTTTGAACAATACTAGAAAGTAGTGGGTATGTACTCGGTCCAAAAATACACAACAGGTGCTGGTTTGGAGAGAGTGATAGAGTAGTAGGTAGGTGATACGGCTCTGGGTATCTGATTACATAAACAGCAGGGAACGAATCGCTTGAGACCAACAGCACGGGGCAACCAACTTGGTTCCTTGCGTTTACGGCTCTGTTTCAGATCATAGGGTAATCACAGAGAGGAAAGAAGGCCACCAGGGAGCTGGGAGGACAGATAGATGGGGAGAGAAAGAAAAAAGGAGGAACAGGTTATACGAAAGAGTCGGAAATAAAGAGATACCAAAGTAAGTGGATGAGTGAAAGAAAGGAAGAGGAAGAAAGAAATGGAAAGTGTAAAGAAGATAGGAGGAAAGCTGATTAGAGGGAGGTCAGGCTCACCTCTTGAGGTTGGTTGATGAAGATGAAGAGCGGCCAATTCGCTTGGCAGAGGCAGAGACGGAGGAGGATGGTGGGACTTTAGAGGATTTGAGGGGGGAGATAGAGCCCTGGCCAGCGGCTGCCGCTTTCACTCGGCTGTAAAACACAAATGCAAACAAAAATCAGATGAAATTAGGTAACACGCATATCATCCAAGATGTTCATGTCTTTCCTTCTTCAGGTCGAAAAGAAATTAAAGTCAACTTCCAGAACAAAAATTTACAGATAACGTACTCACCCCCTTGTCATCCAAAATGTTTATGTCTGTCTTTCTTCAGTCATAAAGAAATTGTTTTTTAAGGGAAAACGTTTCAGGATTTTCTCCATATAATGGACTGCTATGGTGCCCCGATTTTGAGCTTTCAAAATGCAGTTTAAATGCGGCCTCAAACGATCCCAGCCGAGGATGAAGGGTCTTATCTAGCGAAACGATCAGTCATTTTCATTTAAAAAAATACAATTTAACCCTTAAAGACCTAGGACATTTTCAGGGCACCTGACACGCCTGCACTTTTCTTTGTTTTTCAGACCTATTCTAGCAGTCAGCATCAAGTGCTATATATCATCGTAAACAGGAGAACTTTTTCAGTCTAGCTAATTTAAAGGTCCAATTTTCCTTCTGTCTTCTCTAGGAATGAATGCACTTCCAAAATTTTAAGAAAATCGCAAGCAACAATTGGAGGTTTTTTACTGTGCGCTCAAACGGAAACTCATTAAGTTTGTTTTTTTCTTTAGAATGTTGTATTTGGCTGTTTTACACTTTAAAATAAAATAATATCTATATATAACATTTATTACAATATTGTTACAGGCGCTTTTCAGTGAAAAACAGGTCTGTTTAGTTTACTGACAATATAGATGTGTTCAAAAATGTTTAGGAAGTAAAGTAAATGAAACAGTATTATGTAATAAGAAAACAGTAAAAATAAAAGGTGAGTTTTTCAGAGAAATATATTTTCAGAGTATGAACAACAAATGCAAACAGTGCAGCACGTAGTGAAAACAATTGCACAAATGGACTTGTGTAACAAATAAACAAACAGTGCGAATGATTCACAAACTACACACAAAATGAGAGAAAATATACAGAGAGCAACAGAAAAAAAAGTGCAAATGATCTTTATAAACTATATGAGAACAATTACCGCTGTATTCGCGTTTTGCCGGGACATAGTGACGTGAAAACAAACTCCAGCACATTATCGAATATGTACTGCTGTTTCATCCTTGTTTTTGTTTTGTGTCAAAGCGCTCTGTCGTGTTTTTCTATGCTTTTTCAGAGAGTGCTGTCATGCAAATGTGCTATTTTGTGTTTGTTTTTTTTAATGCACGCACGACATACTTTACTCTCACTTTGAGTTTGTTCAAATTTCCAAAGAAACATGCTAATTGGTGGTTTAGAAGTCCAAAAACTATGTTTATTGGTTGAACAGATAACAGTTTGAACCAATCGGAGCACGGGGGTGGGATTAAGCGTCAACAATCGTTCCTGCTTGGCTGAGAGGAACGAATGCATTAGTTTCCTCTGACGAAATGAGACAAACGTGATACAGGAAAAAAAAAAAAAAAAAAAAAATGGAGAATATCAGCTTTTCTGTACTTTTTAAAGCATTCAGATTGGACGAGTGGTTCAAAAGTTATTAGATATTTAATAACAATAGTTATTTTTAGCCGCGGGCGGCTGTCTCGGTCTTTGAGGGTTCAATACTTTTTATTCTCAAATGCTCATCTTGTCTTGCTGTCCCTGAACTCTGTGTATTCTGACTCAAGACAGTTAGGGTATGTTGAGAAACTCCAATCGTATTTTCTCCCTCAACTTCAAAAAACATTTCAAAATACATTGCTTCAAAATATATCGCTGTGGCAGTACCGACCCAGTGTTTGCAAAGTGAACATGCAAAGAAGATCAAACACCCTTAACAAAAAAGGTAAAACAGCGATATAGGACGATTTTGAAGTTGAGGGAGAACATGAGATGGGAGTTTTTCGACGTACCCTAACTGTCATGAATTGGAAAAAACAGTTCAGGCAGAGCAAGACAAGACGAGCGTTTGACACTAAAACGTATATAAATTGTATTATTTTTATTAAAATAACCAATCGTTTCACTAGATAAGACCCTTCTTCCTCAGCTGGGATTGTTTACAACCATATTTGGGATCGTTTGAAGCCACATTTAAACTGCATTTTGGAAGTTCAAATTTGGGGCACCATATCAGTCCATTATATGGAGAAAAACGCTGAAATGTTTTCCTCAAAAAACAATTTCTTTACGACTGAAAAAAGAAAGACATGAACATCTTGGATGACAAGGGGTTGAGTACATTATCTGTAATTTTTTGTTCTGGAAGTGGACTTCTTGAAGTTTTTTGAGGAAAACATTCCCGGATTTTTCTCCACATAGTGGACTTCAATGGGGATCAGTGGATTGAAAATCCAAATTGCAGTTTCAAAGGGCTCTACACAATCCCAGCAGAGGAATAGGAGTCCTATCTAGCAAAACGATCGGTCATTTTCTAATAAAAAATACAAATTTATATACTTTCCAACCACAAATGCTCGTCTTGAACTAGCTTGACTTCATGCATTACATCATCAAGTTGGAAAGGTCGTGCGTGATGTAGGCGAAAGTACCGACCCCGTGTTAACAAAGCGAACGTGCAAAGAAAGTCAAATGCCCTTTACAAAAAAAGGTAAAACAGCAATGTTGGATGATTTTGAAGTTGGAGGAGATACTCCCAACTTGATTACATAATGTGAAAAATCCTCTGCATCGCAGAGCTAGTGCAAGATGAGCATTTGTGGTTAAAAAGTACAGAAATGTTTTTTTTTGTTTTTTTTTTTAGAAAATGACTCATCGTTTTGCTAGATAAGACTTCCTCGGCTGAGATCGTGTAGAGCCCTTTGAAGCTCCATTTAAACTTCAATTTGGACCGGACAATTAGTCTTTTGACTGAGGAAAGAAAGATATGAACTTCCTGGATGACATGGGGGTGAGTAAATAATCAGGAAATGTTTATTCTGGAAGTGAACTAGTCCTTTCATTTAAGGGAACTTGGTGATTTTGAAGTAAAAAGAAAGCAAAAGTCTTCTGCATTTATTTAAAAGAGCACTAAATAAGCAAGATACCATAATTCTGGGCGGCTACTGTAAATCTGACTACTGAGATATCTGACTATATCATTTAATCAGCAAATTTAACTTTCACACTGGCTTCATGAAAAGCACCAGGCTGTCTGTTCATAATGACAGAAACTTCCCATACTTAAGTACATTGGTAAGAGCTGGTAATGTGTTTTTGCCAAACACGTCCACTGGGAATTGAACTGTTTGGGAGAAAGTTTAAAAAATACCGGGGGCATTATGTGTTAAAGAGGCTTTGTTTGAGGAAAAATAAAACAGGAAAATGAAAGCGGGAAAGTTGTAGGCGAGGAACTAACAATTCTGGAATACAGTCAGTTGGCACTGTGGCCTTTTAATTGGTGCAAATGTTCCATATATAACTTTAAAACTTCAAAACTTTTTGCTCATACAGGAATTCTCCTTCAAATGTGGGTTTCTCTTTAGTTTCAGTGTTATTTTTTTCAGGTCTTCATTCTTCAGTGCTCTTCTTGCTTTATTAGTTGCCCTCCCTAATGCTAATCATAAACTCCCACACACTTTCTCCTTTTTCACCCACTCCAAAAACTCCTCTTTGAGTCACAGTTTAATCTCAATGAAATAACAGACAAAATGTAAAAAGCAGTGATGCAAATGATCTGATTTATTAATTAATAACTTAAAAAACAAAACAAAACAATAAAAAAAAAAACACTATCAAATACGTCAGTATTTAACATTTCATGAGTTTAGGTTTTCTCAAGAACTCTAGAATTAATATTAAAAATGCATTCACATGCACACATTTTATATTTTAAATCATTTTTTATTAATTCTGAACTAAATGATTTTGTATATTGTTTTGAATGCGAACAAAAGTGTATATATATTTTTATGAGAAAATATACTCTATTTCCTCATTCAGAATGAAATGAAATAAATACATATAAAATTGAAATAACAGAAATATAAAAATATATTTATAAAAATATACAAGTCATTTAAATGATATAGAACACCCTGATGAAGGCGAGTTAGCCGCATTGCGTCAGTGTGCACATTTGTTGTTTTTAAAACTTTAAAGCCATGTGAATAAAGGCTTTTTATATTTCGAATTATTCGAGTGCCTTGGACTTATGAGTTTTTAACTTTTCACAGGTAAATATATAATTTACATATAATACACTTCCAAAAAGGAGTTTTAAAGTTTAAAACTTTGGGTAAATAAAAAAAAAAAAAGATCAAATACATCAGTATTTTCTGTGCTAACAAATTTAAGAGCTCAGGTTTTCACAAGAACTCTAGAATTAATTTATATTTATTTATATATATATATAATATATATATAAACAAAAAAAACCCACTATCAAATACGCCAGTATTTGACATTTCATGAGTTTAGGTTTTCTCAAGAACTCTAGAATTAATATTAAAAATGCATTTACATGCACACATTTTATATATATTTTAAATCATTTTTTATTAATTCTGAACTAAATGATTTTATATATTGTTTTGAATGCGAACAAAAGTGTATATATATATATTTTTATGAGAAAATACACTCTTTATTTCCTCATTCAGAATGAGGAAAAATATTAATATATATTAATATATATAGTTTTATATATATATATATATATATAGTTTTATATATATATATATACACTATATTAATATACAGTTTTATATATTATATATATATATATAGTTTTATGTAAAACAGTATGCTGTATTACATATTAAAACGCAAAATAATCATGGTATTTACATCCACGTATATAAATTTGTTTCTAATATAACCTTGTTTCTCATTATATTTATTTCTAATACATAAAAATATAAATATGAATCAATTCACATTATTAATTAATACATAACACTTTTTCCAAAAAGCTTAAAATTTGGTTAAATATTGGTATGCATTTTTTTTTTTTTTTGCAGGAGTTATAAAGTTTAAAACTTTGGGTAGGAGTTTTGTTCAAAAAGCAATCTTTTTTTCCAATTTCTTTTAATTTTTAATTCAATTAAAATTACTTATATTATT
>JAHKKF010505199.1:0-24400 GCA_019740295.1 Labeo calbasu
GTCAGGTAGGTGAAATATTAGGCTAATATCTTAGTCAATACTGCCTGTGTGTATCTGTACCACCTGTTAACTTTAGTTTGTTAAAATATTGTGCCCTTTCCTGCTTACTAAGTCCTTCTTTGTATGATTTAGGAGCTTTCACGTGTGTTTTCCCCATGGTTTAGACAGCATAAATTAGCAAAATACAGTATTCAGTAGTACATTAATCATGCAGTCCATGCTGTTGTTGACATCCAGGTATCTCCAATATAGCCACAGATCCGAGTACCTGACCAAACCGTGATGTAAGTGTAATTTCTTTGAATATTAATAATTAGCCCAAAAAATGAGATATTTTTCATCATTTACTCACCCTAAGTGGCTCCTTTTATGTTCAACAGAAGTAAGAAACTCATACAGGTTTGGAACAACTTGTGGGTGAGTAAATGATGACAACATTTTCAACATTTTAGTTTGAATACAAACTGCAGTCATTCATCATATTTGTTCTCTCAATTCAGACTCAGTAACAAAATGAATTCAAAAGGCATGACTAGTGCACAACCCTGATGACTTTACAGTGATGTGAAAAAGTAAGTACACCCCATAAATGTTTACGTCTTAATCTTGATGTCATCAATACTGTATGTGATCTAATTTCTCAAATAACCAGGCATGTGAGTCTCCACAAACATTTTTTTCAGAGTACAACACAAATTAAAATGCAGTTTTCTGCTGGGGAACATAAAAACACAGTAGCTTCAGTAGCAGGTGTCGTTCTCTTTGGCAGAAATCATGTCTTGTAGGCGTTTCTTGTCATTGTCTTTCAGTCTCCTAAATTGGCTGTTTTTGACAGTTTTGCCCATTTCTACCTACAATAATTCAGCATTTCTATATGATTCAGATGTGTGGCTGTTCTATAACCCTCATCATTCTTTTATTAATTTCGTGCAGTGAGACCCACATATTCAGGTTTTATATGACCTGTATAATTTCCTTTGAATAATGCAGTATTGTATATTGATTACATGATGTTAGATGGTTTATAATGTCTCCACCATCATTATTTGCAATTCATAAGACGTCCAACTCGTCTACACAGTTTATGATAAACATTCACTTTCAAGCCAATAAAATGCAGTAGAGTCAAAGCTCCAACATTAAATGATAACATTGGGAAAAACTGAAGTATAAAAAGTTCTTTACAGTGTTTATCCTTTACAGTTTGGTTGCTAGGAGGCATTTTTGTTCACGATCACCTGCAAAGCTTACAGTAGGATATTTTGCTTCGTTATGCGTCATCTTCCATGCATCAGGCAAAGCAGTCATCGTAAGAGCAAACCTAACCAGCAGGTTTCAGTTTTTGTGGCTCACAGTTACTATCCAAGATCATTTACATTGCAGGTCCACTTGACTGTAATTTGTAAATGCAATAATAAGAGAGTATTGTAATATTAACTAATCTTTTCACCAACCATTCCTATAAGAAGTGAATGTGTATCATTTCATATAAAAGGCTTTGGAATAATAGTAAAACAGCAGAAGCAGAGACTGACCTAGTCTTCATTTCGTATTTTTTTTTTTTTTTTACAAAAAAAGTTGTACAGTACAGCTCACAAAAGTTATAACTCTCTGTGCTTTCTTAAGGAATACATTGCTTCACTTCAAACTGGTAAAACCGAAATGATTTTGTCCTGATAAATTGTGGTTGATACATCACGTATTGCTTCGATCTTTTCATTATTGCTTCATGAATGTGCCCTTCATACTATTGTACAGTCATAGATGACATACACACACACGCACACACACGCACACACACAGTCTCTCGTGATATGCAGCGGCATTCAGTCTGAGCCACGTTGTCTAATGGATTTTGTCTTTCTTTTTAAAAGAACATTCCAGCAAAAATACAGCTAATTCTCATTTCAAACATCTGTGGCATGTTGTCAGACGCACCAGATGATAAATTTGTCCCTCGGCTAATGCTAGTGTGCTAATGCAATAACACCTGTAGGTGGCGCTTTCTCTAGCTAAAAGTCTATTTAGTATCTTTCAACATTCCGTGGAAAAGTTAGTTGTTTACTGGCTTCACATGGTCATGACAGGATCTTAGAAATTGGATATAACTGTACACAACAAGGTAACTAAGTGGTTTTATGATCACACTAGTTTCACGTACAATGTTTTGTGATACTTTCATAAACAGTGCCTCTGTCCCAAAACCTAGTAAGCATTTTCTAAGCATTCCAAATTAAACTGTACCACATATACATTCACAGTGAATTTATGTGATACTAACAACATGATAAGCATAAAATGTACCTATATTGGATAAAATAGTCTTTGTAATCAGATTGAATGATGTCTACTTATATTTTTGTTGTTATTTACTGAAATCTTAGTATATGTGTATCAACATTTTCCCCAACGCCATCTTGGGAAGAGTTTTTCCCACAGAGCTTGGAGCTTTCCAAAACCCCGAATCGAATCAACTGAATGAATTCGCAAAATGATTCACTGTTTCAAATGTTTCAAAACTTTAAAATGCGACGAATCCCCGTCTGATTGAATATGCTGTGAATCATTGGTTCAAAACAAATGATTCGCAAAAGTTTCGAAGCTTCACAAAGGATGAGGTTGCGTTACGACGTGACGATCAAAGTTTATTGAAATAACGTACATTTAGCATATATCAACATTTTCCTCATCGAATCAATTAAGCGAATTTCCAAAATGACTCTGTGAAATAACCATTCAGAACAAACGATTCACAAGTTTCGAAGCTTCACAAAGCAAGCCGTGTTATGACGTGACAATCGAAGCTCCGTTTATTAAAATAACATACATTTATCCCATATCAACATTTTCCTCATCCGCCATCTTGTATGGCATTTTCCTCTGAACTTGTTACCGTAATGATAGGAGAAACAGCTTTTCAAAACCTGAATTGAATCAATTGAACAAATTCGCCAAGTGACTCACTGTTTCAAACGTTTCAAAACGGTTAAAATGCGATGAATCCCCATCTAATTGATACTCGCTGTGAAAGGTTCGCAAAAGTTTTGAAGCTTCACAAAGCAAGTCGAAGGATGATGTTGCGTTATGACGTGACGATCAAAGCTGTTTTTTGAAATAACATATATTTAGCCTATATGAACATTTTCCTCATCTGCCATCTTGTGTGGCGTTTTCTGCTGAACTTGTCGCCGTAATATGAGAGAAACGGAGCTTTCCAAAACCCGAGATTGAATCATTTGAACAAATTCGCCAAATGATTTACTGTTCCGAACGTTTTGAAACAGTTAAAATGTGACGAATCCCCATTTAATTGATACTCACTGTGAATCAATGTTCAAAACAAACGATTCACATAGTTTCAAAGCTTCACGAAGCAAGTTGAAGGATGAGGTTGCGTTGTGATCTGACGATCGAAGGTCCGTTTATTGAAATAATGTACATTTAGTGTATATCAACATTTTCCTCATCCACGTTTTCTGCCGAACTTTCGTCATAATGATAGGAGAAACCGAGCTTTCCACAACTGAAATCGAATCAATTGAACAAATTAGCAAAATGATTCACTGTTTCAAGTGTTTGTTTCGAATGAGTGAACAAGTGTTTGTTTGAACTAACATACGTTTGGCAGTTTGATACGCTGTTAATCACTGATTCAAAACAAATGATTCGCAAGTTTCGAAGCTTCACGATGATGGTGCTTTAGAAACTGGCCAAAATAAGTTTTCTTTGAATGAACATTCTTTGCATGGATTGCACCTGAAAGTCTCCCTATGTAGACAGATAATTAGGTTTTGAAACAAAGACACTGTTTTAATGCCCTGCCCCATATGGTCTACTTAGTGCATTACTGTAAACATTTTGTTTGCTTTTACATGAAATACCAATTAAATTATCTTCTGTAATAATTGACAGCTTTATTTAACCTGAAACATTCCTTAAATGAATTGCTAAAATGCTTAAAGTGAGGTTTTTGTCGCAATGATAAAAAAGAGAGTATGATGAAATGCAGCTTGTACTAAACACTCAGACAGTGTGCATAGATCAGTGAATATTTTACACTATCATTCTCATTCTTTACATTTCAAGTTAGTTAGGCGTGTAATTTCTTGTTTTATATATATATAGAAATGCAAAAATGTTGGCATTCTTGAATCCCATTCTGTTTATGAAAAGTTCAGCAGAAATTTGAAATAAATTAAGAGGTAAATGTATTAAAATACAACATTTGAAGGGAAGTTTCTGGATTCACACAGAGTTTTCTATCAGGCATTTCTGTCAGAGCCTCGGGGACAAAAAATGAAGTAGCTAAATAGTTAAAATAAGATGATTTCCCCCACTGAGTTCTCTGAAGATCTGCTGCTATATTAGGTTACGTGGTGCAAACTGATAATGTCTACATTATATATCTATCTACCTAAATATATATCTCTATTTTGCTGTAAATATATCTATATAACATATATGCAAGAGCATGTCGTCGTTTTTAGGAGTGTTTGCCATTTAACCATCTCCTTGTGCGTCTCACATGAGGCATTGTGCTCAGCTGCACAAAACACACACACACATTCACACTCAGGTGCTCACATTGTTCACTTGGTCTGTCTAGGTAGTGCAGTTGTAAAGGGGAATTTATCATGTCTCACTGATTAATGTGTGTAGCTCTCCAGGGATCGTGTGCCCCGACATTGCTTGTCGTTTGTGCTCGGATTGAATGCAAAAATAAAAATACTCATTTCTTTCTTTGTATAGGTAACATTGTCTTTGCTTTTCTCTTGCTAGAAATTAATACCGCACACAAAACCATATATCTATGCAGAAATATTTACACATTAAAAGAACAGTGCACCAAATTTTATTTTGATTATTTTGTCATAGTTTTCACACCCTCATGTTGTTTAAAGCATGTATGCTGTTTTATATATTATAATATATATGTAAACATTTATAAACAAAAATAGTATAAAAAAAAGTTTATATATTGTCTAGGTTTAATATATTTTTTAATACATTTTAAAATAATATAATTTCTTTATTACAGTTTCAAAATTATTTAACAAATATACCATATTTTGAAACATTCAAAATATTTTTCGGAGAAATAAAGTCATACAGTTTTGGAACAACATGAGGGCAAGTAAAGCCCGAAGTATACATCATGTTTGTATGCATACGCTAGCGTATACGCACAGTCGAATGCGTAGCCTTTCAAAGTATATTCCATTGGATGTTGTGCGCGAACGTGGGCGGTCGACACATGCGCTCTAGAAAGCTTCATCCATGTGCAACCTGCGCGTACAAAGTACGCAAAAAACGGGGTGGTCGTAAAAAGTGAAGTATACTTTGGGCTTAAGCTATGACAGAATGTTCATTTTTGGGTGAACTATTCCTTTAAGAATGAAGAGTTTAACAGCTAAACTATTTTCATGAAACAAAATGAGGAAAAGATTCAAGTTTTCCGTGCAGGATAAAAAGATTCCAACTGCCCTTCTTCGAATCTTCCGCTAAGCGTCTCTCCAGCTTTCGCACATTCACCCGTTTGTTTTTCGTTCATTCACTCTCTCACTCTCTCCGTATGGCACTTTGCATTGTTCTGCATTGTAGAAGCTCCAGTATCTGACACAAAATTCGAGTATCAAAAAGGTAGTAGTAAAGGTTCATATCTCCGACTCCCGGCGGTATGACCTTTGCTCCGTGCAACGAGGGTTCTGCAGTCGTTCGAAATCATGTCGAGGGGTTCTCTCTGGGCTGAGGCTCATTGCTCGCTCTGGCTTTATCCTTTCTGGACTGTCGTCCTCCTCCTCTTCGTGGCTCAGGATCGCCAGCTCATTCTCGTAGCAGAAGGAGTTGGCGCTGGGCACCACCAGGTACTTGTTCTCCATCATGTCCTTGGCACTGCAGCGCGGGGTGGACGGCACCTCGTACGTCTTGTGGAAGTGTGAGTAATCAACCTTGTATTGGTTCTTTTCCTCAAACAGCACCGGCTCGAATCGATGCCCCCAGAGGATCTCGCTAGCCAGGTAAGAGCTTCGCGCCTGCGCCGTCATGGCCGTGGCCTCCACCATTCCCTCCAAGATGACCACGATCTCAAAATCTGCCGTTTCAAGGTCCTGCTTGCTGATGCCAAACAAAGGGCTCTCTTGGTCGATTTGATGCAGGATGGTGATTGGCGAGACGAGGAAGATGCGATCAAGTCCTTTGTCGAAACCGACGTTAATGTCCAGCTGGTCGAGCGGGATGTACTCGCCTTCGGCCGTAACCCGTGGCTTGATCAGCTGCGCTCGGACGTGCGCCTCAACGATATGGCTCTTTCGCAAATTCCCCACCCGCCACATCAAGCACAGTTTCCCGTCTCGCATGGCAATGACGGCGTTATGCGAGAACAGTAGAGTCTGCGCTCGCTTCTTGGGACGTGCCATTTTGGCCATGATTGCGCCGATCATGAAGCAGTCAATGATGCTGCCCACGATGGACTGGAAGACCACGAGAAACACAGCGAGAGGACATTCTTCCGTCACACAGCGGAAACCGTAACCGATGGTCGTTTGCGTCTCGATGGAGAACAGGAATGCCGCGATGAATCCGTTCACTTGCAGCACGCAGGGCGTGAAGTTATCATCCCCCGCCGGGTTGTCCAAGTCACCGTGAAGAAGCGCAATGACCCAAAACGCCAAGCCGAACGCTAACCAAGAAATCACGAAGACTAGCGTGAAAACAATCAGCATGTAGCGCCAGCGGATGTCCACGCAAGTGGTGAATATGTCCGCCAGGTAGCGCTGGGACTTCTCGTCCATGTTGGTGAACTGCACATTGCACTGTCCGTTTTTCTTCACAAAGCGGTTGCGACTTTTCCGCCGAGTGTGGATTTTGCCGTTGCCGTATCCATTCATCCCTCCGCCATGCATGGTCGTCAAACGCAGACCATCCTCCTCCGTCGACACGATGCTGTAGCGACCGATCCGACCCACGCTCATTCTCTTCAGCACTCTGCCTTCCTATCTTTGCGATCTGGTGTTCCCTCTCTTTTGGAGCGGTTTAGTGGTAGTACGAGTCCAGGGTGGTGGGTGTTTCAGTTGTAGTATTGCTGGGACAAGTCCAATCCAAAGTAGAAGCCCTTCGGTTTCCTCAGACCCTTGAGAAACAGAAACAGATCATCAGTGCAGCATGTTTGCATCAGTGCATAAAACTACAAATAAGAATGGTGCCATTTGAGGGCAACACGGCATATAAAAACATTCTAATATCAAAGTAATCATTTAGCAAATGTTTATCCAAGCAATTTTGCTAGGTGGTTGCTACAGTCTTCTGAATGTGTAGGGTGTTGCTAGTTGGTTGCTAGGCTTTCTGGGTGTTTTTTAGGATGTTACTACAGTGTTCTGAATATTTGTTAGGGTGTTTCCAGGATGTTGCAAGGTGGTTGCTACAGTCTTCTGAATGTTTAGGGTGTTGCTAGGTGGTTGCTGGGCTTTCTGGGTGTTTCCTAGCATGTTGCTACGGTGCTCTGAATGTTTGTTAGGGTGTTGCGAGGTGGTTGCTAGGCTTTCTCTGTTTTCTAGGATGTTGCTACAGTGTTCGGAATGTTTGTTGGGGTGTTGTGAGGTGGTTGCTAGGCATTCTGGGTGTTTTTTAGGATGTTGCTACAGTGTCCGGAATGTTTAGGGCGTTGCGAGGTGGTTGCTAGGCTTTCTGAGTGTTTTCTAGGATGTTGCTACAGTGTTCCGAATGTTTGTTGTTGTGTTGCTAGGTGGTTCCTAGGCATTCTGGGTGTTCTCTAGGATGTTGCTACGATGTTCTGAATGTTAGTTAGGGTGTTGCTAGGTGGTTGCTAGGCTTTCTGTGTTTTCTAGGACATTGCTGCAGTGTTCGGAATGTTTGGTGTGTTGCGAGGTGGTTGCTAGGCATTCTCGGTGTTTTCTAGGATGTTGCTACAGTGTTTGTAATGTTTGTCAGGGTGTTGCTAGGTGGTCGCTAGGCTTTCTGTGTTTTCTAGGATGTTGCTAGAGTGTTCGGAATGTTTAGGGTGTTGCGAAGTGGTTTCTAGGCATTCTGGGTGTTTTCTAGGATATTGCTACCATGTTCTGAATGTTTGTCAGGGTGTTGCTAAGTGGTTGCTAGGCTTTCTGTGTTTTCTAGGATGTTGCTGCATTGTTCGGAATGTTTGGGGTGTTGTGAGGTAGTTGCTAAGTATTCTGGGTGTTTTCTAGGATGTTGCGACAGTGTTCGGAATGTTTGTCAGGGTGTTACTAGGTGGTTGCTAGGCATTCTGAGTGTTTTCTAGGATGTTGCTACAGCGTTCGGAATGTTTGGCAGGGTGTTACTAGGTGGTTGCTAGGCTTTCTGTGTTTTCTAGGATGTTGCTAGAGTGTTCGGAATGTTTGGGGTGTTGCGAGGTGGTTGCTAAGCATTCTGGGTGTTTTCTAGGATGTTGCTACAGTGTTCGGAATGTTTGTTGGCGTGTTACTATGTGGTTGCTAGACTTTCTGGGTGTTTTCTAGGATGTTGCTAGGTGCTTGCTACAGTGTTCTGAGTGTTTGTTAGATTGTTGCTAGGTGTCTGATTGGATGTTCTTTATGTTTGCAAGGGCGATGCTAGGTGTTTGCTAGGTTGTTTGGGTGTTTGCAAGGGTGTTGCTAGGCTATTCTGGGTGTTCTAAAAGTTTTTATTGATATTTTACTGCACTGTATAAAATACAAGTATTTTCACTAATAACTTCTCCTACATCCTCTGACATGATTTTTCATTGAGTTTGTTGCAGGTCTTTCTGGGATTGCTTTCTATGTGAAGAATACTGCAGTACTGACTTAAAATGTGGGTGAAAGGAGATCTTTGACATCAAAAGCACTTCTATGATGCCTTAAAATGCTTCCTAGGTAGGCAGGTCACTAGAGTTTAGAGCTAAAATGTGCCAAAAAGAGCACATTCATTGACTTACTTTAGTTCCCCCTTAGTTTGAAAAACTGATCATGAAGAGTAATGGAGGCTGTTTTGTTTTATTTTTGGATCATTTTAAAGCAGTTGACAGTCAAATTCTCTGTCTGATATTAGCTTGTGATTGCACAGGCTGGATATTGCATGATATTAGCGTGTCCAGGTCAAGGTAGGACACAGGTTTTATTTCAGGTTTCTCATGTATGTGTTTTTGTTCTCAGCTTGTACATTATTGATCAGAGCTCCGTTTTAAAGCTGCTTAACACAACAGAGATGTTCTGGCTATCAAATCACACACACACACAGCCGCAGAAGTCCCTCAGGAGACCCGACTCTTACCCTCCGAAACATTTGCACCAAAGTAAAAATGACGTAAAAGGGGTGTTAACATTTTGGGAGTTCGTGCATGTGCCCCGTGTGTGTTTGAGAGTGTTTGCGCACATGCGCTTGAGTTTTAAACACATAATTCAGACACTCAGGAGACCTGTGTCTGCATGAGGCATTGGCCATGGGTGCCGTCCCACAATCCTCTAGAGATGCTAAATGGGTTGAAGAGGGGGAGGGCCATGAGTTAGCTAGGGATAGACAGAAAATTAACATAAGACGTGGAAAAAATGAAGGTTATGAAGCAAAAATAGGGAAGAGAGACAGAACTGATGTACGACAAAGACCAAGAAGGGAGGAAACCCCGTGGCCTGAAATCTAAATATATGCAGTCAGCGCTCTGAGAGGTTTCGTGCTTTATTTGTCTGGCCTGCTTCTGCGTAGCATACAGCGACGTCATTACTGTCACACTTACACTACCGCTGGCTTTTCTTGACTTATTCTTAAGATTAATATCCGTTCTTCTGGAGAACACCAATGTTATTTTAGCATTATTTACATAATATTATATTATTTATAAAATTTGGAATTTACATGATGGATTACTTAAAACACTTTTCCAAAAAGTCATGCAACCTAAAGTCTAAATTTTACTGTGAGTTATAGTAAGTTTATTTACCTTTAGTTGCCAATGCAATATTTCAAATTTTTAAGTTTGAGTTTTATTTAATATTTGTCATTTTATTCAATATTTTCATTTTATTTTATATGTCAGTCAACAAAAATATTTTTAACAGTTTAATTAACAATGTCAAACCTCAAGAACACAATGCATATGGCAGTTTAATATTCAATATTACATTTTGCTCAATTGTTTTAAAATTGCACAAGAATTTTTTTTTTTTTTTTAAGTATATCATTTCTTTTGATTTCTTTTACATTTCCTGAAAAAACTCTCAGTGGTGTTTTCTTTAGTGTTATTTTGGTATTATTTATATAGTAGTATTTATTAATGTTTTGTGTTTTTTTAATATTTTATATTCAGTTTTATATAGCGTTTACATTTTTTATTAATATAATTTTTTAATTTTGTTCAGTTTAAATTTTGTTTTAATTTTAATAATTTGAGTAAATTTAGTCATTCTTTTTTAAATATGTAAAATTATTTTCATTTAAAGTTTTATTTATTTCATTTAAAAATTTCATTTCAATTTTAGTGATTTTAGTACTTCACCCTAAACTTATTTTATTTCAGTTAGTTGCAAAGGCAAGATTTTTGTAAAATTTTTTGTAAATAATATTTTTGTCACCTAATATGTATATTTTATTTTATGTCATCTGTATTTCAGTTACTGAAACCAATTTTTAATTGGTGTGCCGTTTTAAAGTCACAATTGAGTGTAATTTCCTATTATATAATATATATTTATATATTCTGAATAAGCTGAGTGATGTTTACTTGTGCAAAAGTTTCCTTGGTCGTTTTCTACTTAGATTTAGTAGATCTAGTTACTAGATTTTTCTTTTTTTTTCTCCTTTTTGCAATTTTTCATGACAGGGTCTGTTTGTTTGATGTGATACTTGATAACATCATTACATAATTACAGCGGCTGAAGCATCTCTGTGCTGTCTGCAGGTAGAAGTCAGAAGGGTTACAATTAGTAGCTGAACAACATGATACCTGATCTGTACACACACTCACTCATGCATTCATACACACACAGAAACACCATAGTATTGCCTGTATCTGAGCTCTCAGTGACTCGCGTCATTTCAGCACCATCGTCGTCAGGCCTTTTATCGCAGTTGTCTCAAATAACAGAGTTAGAAAGAGAAAGCCTGTGAACTTTTGTGAGCTTTAGAAAAAAAACCCTGCAATAAACAAAACTAAAATGCAAATAAATTGCATAGAATAAATGCATGCTTTTAATGCAATTTAATGCAAAAAAAACTGTTTTGCATGTGATATCTAAAGTAACTGTAAAATGTAATGTATGTTTAAGTTATGTATGCAAAAAGATAAAAATGAGATGCAGGTTGTGACGTGCGGTGGCGTGTTGCTGATTTTTGGGCTACGGTGCACCCTCAGGAGGTAGTTGACTTGTAAGGGAACGGTGAGTTCTAGGTTGTAGCAGCAGATTTGACCGGAGAATGTCATGATGTCTGTCCGTGAACCCAAGCGGAACAGAATGTGGGTCATGGGAATGACAGAGACAGGGTTTATGGAAAAGTTACAAATTTTAACTCAAACTCAAATGAACTTTTGCATGACCTGAAGTAGAAATTTAATGTAAGATCATTGAAGTTTAAAGTGTTTGCTATTAGCATTTTGTCAATATCCACTTCAGTAATGATCATATTACACTATAAAAACAAACCTAGAACCTCACTAAAATAGAAACCATTTACCTTTTGCACTCAATTTATTTGGGTAGATTTCATCCCATGTGTTGTGTAAGAAAACTAGGTAATGTCTACCTAACATTTGTCAAACTAATTACTTATTAAAAGTAAGTCATATGAACTCTTTGTTGTTATTTAATCCATTTTATATATCTAAAATAACTCTTTTACATGTTGTCCATATACTTTAAAAATGGCAAGCTGCAATTGTTATGTTAAAGAGCAATTTATACTTGATTTAACCCGTAAAAGTTAGTTTTGTTAGTTAAAAATTAATGCATTTAGTTTGAATATAAAATAATATTTGTGACCCTGGACCACAAAACTAGTCATACCAGTCGCTGGGGTATATTTGTAGCAATACCCAAAAACACATTGTATGGGTCAAAATTATCGATTTTTCTTTTATGCCAAAAATCATTAGGATATTAAGTAAAGATCATGTTCCATGAAAATATTTTGTAAATTTACTACCATAAATATATCAAAACGTAATTTTTGATTAGTAATATGCATGGCTAAGAACTTCATTTGGACAACTTTAAAGGCGATTTTCTTAATATTTAGGTTTTTTTGCACCCTCAGATTTTCAAATAGTTGTATCTCAGCCAAATATTGTCCTGTCTTAACAAACCATACATCATATATATCAATTTAAAACAATTGACCCTCTATGACCGGTTTTGTGGTCCAGGGTCACATTTTTGACTTTAAAAAACCAGTTAACATGTTACCACTTTGAGATTACCATTTTTTCAGGTAACTGAAATTATAACAGGTATTTCCCTCAAAAAAACATGTAAAACAACAATGAATTTAAACATTTAGTTTTCTGATACAGGCCTATGCAAAGCATTCTGGGAACATAAGTAGTTAGACTAAGTAAACTTTACAGTTTTATACATTTAAGTAGATTGGACAGTTAAATTAAGTAGAAACAAAACTAAAAATGTAAAGAAAATAATTAAACCAGCAACAGTTTATTTAAACAGTTTAATTTTTATTCTTGCAACATTAATGTGCACTGAAAAATGTAGAAACAGTTTTCATTCAGAAACTATTCACAAATAATTTAAAAAAAAGGTAAGTAATGCATTAAATTTTGAAGAATAGAAATACTCAAGTAGTATTTTCTTGTAAATGTTTGTTTTGTTCACAGCTTTAAAAAAATAATAGTTTACATTTATGTAAAGTAAAAAAATATATATATCTATTATTTAATATGATTGAAACAACTAGACTGTAAGGTCAACAGTGTGGTGTAATGCTGTAATGTTGACAGTGTTTCTAGTCACGACAGATAAAACCGACGGTTTGTCACTCTCAAATTCTCTCTGCCGGCTTTTAATCAGGTTACTCTGTGGTCAATGAATTATTGAATAATTTGCAGTATTGAATTGCTTTTTTATCATCATCTGACTCTGCAGAAACTTCGAGACGGCAGGTGAGATTCTGTTCAGAAAGTGTAGATGAATTACAGTCAGTCGAGAATTACAGACATTTTCCTAAAGTAAACTTTGACCTTGCATGTGTTGACTTTAGTTGAATTTGACAATGACCTGAACCTCATTATTTGACTTCATTTAAATGTGACAGTATTCTTTTAACATCTTTTGACATCTTAACAGAGCTGTTCTATGATATGAAGCGTATCATGATTAATGAGTCCACGCACGCTGCTTGCGGCCTAGTTTTCTGCAGTATTTAACTCTAATCTTTTTGTCACATTACCTGCTGTTTTCAGCACTTTCTGTGCCAAGAAGTTATTTTTCAGCAGTGTTGGTAACACTTTATTCTGTTGAATGAGCACATTGTCATAAAACTCAATTGAATTATATGCAAATATTTAAAATTAATATAGTTAAAAAGTTTTTTTTAATGCATATTCATATTAGACGTTGAAAATAAACTTTTTATCTGATTTTATACAAAATACATAGATATTGCATGTTGCATTTATACATTTTATACACTTTTAAATGCATCTTATGTAATATAGTAATTACTAAAAAGTGCCACTCTGCTATTTTACTATTGCATTATTAGCATTTTTGCATTTGTGCACAGAAAAAAACAAACAAATTGATATCAAATAATGGACAGATGCTAGAAATGTATACACTACCAGTGAAAGGTTTTTTAACAGTAAGATTTTTAATGTTTTTAAAGAAGTCTCTTCCGCTCACCAAGCCTGCATTTATTTGATCCAAAGCACAGCAAAAACAGTTACATTTTAAAATATTTGTACTCTTTAAAATAACTGTTTTCTATTTGAATACATTTTAAGCTGAATTTTTAACATCATTACTCCAGTCACATTGTCCTTTATAAATCATTTTAATATTCTGATTTTCTGCTCAAAAAAACATTTTTTAATTATTTAAATTTTGTTTTTTTAAGTTTTTTTAATGAATAGAAAGTGTAGAAGAACCGCATTTATATGAAATGGAAATCGTTTGTAACATAAATATTTTTATCATCACTTTTGAGAAATTTAAAGCACCCTCGCTAAATAAAAGTATTAATTTCTATCATTTCTTTCCCAAAAAAATAAAAATAAAAATAAAAATTTTTGAACAGCAAATCAGCATATTAGAATGATTTCTGAAGGATCATGTGACACTGAAGGCTGGAGTAATGATACTGAAAATTTAACTTTGATCACAGGAATAAATTACATTTTAAAATATATTCAAATAGAAAGCAGTTATTTTAAATAGAAAAAATATTACTGTTTTTACTGTAATTTGAATCGAATAAATGCAGGCTTGGAGAACAGAAGAGACTTTTTAAAAACAAAAAACAAAAAAAACGTTTGAATGGCAGTGTATGGTTTGCTACAGTTAAAAAAACACTATAAAAAATCAAACAAGTACTGTATTACATAGAGTAAAGTCTGTGGTCGGATCGCTTGTGTCTATGTGAAAGTGGTCAGTGATGCATTTCTACATGTCTGCTTGAATTATTCATATGCATGTGGATTGACTATGTTCTGTATTTGTTAACATTGTTTTGTTAACAAAGTTTGAGCAGCTCGGCGCCACCAGGGGTCAGAGGAGCTCTGACCTCTTCAGCAACATGAACATGACTGTCATTCTCTCAAACACACACACACACACACACACACACACACACACTTTCATCTGCACAGTGTTTCTACTGAAGTGGCTCCTGAACAGTAGCATGTGTGTGTGCGGGACTCCAGAGACAAAATTGTCCTCAGAAGTGAGCAAAATCGGACAAAATTTCCCTTTGGGGACAATCAGGGACGTCCTCATTTGGGAAAACCATTCATAACTAAATGCAGAAAGTTTTAGCATTTGGGTTTGTCTGGAGTCTGTGTATTATGTGCTCTTTTAGTGTGCGTTATGTTATGATGTACTACTCTTCTGGCATCTCTAAATGTCAGGGAGATAATAAAAGTGAGAGATAAAGACACGTGTGAAAGTTTACAGGCTCTTTGTGTTCATCCTTGCACTACGGACATACAGCTTATTTTTACTTATGCAATGGAGTATTCCTGCAGCACGCTCTGAAAAGCATACTTAGTATGCATAACTTTCTGCTCAATATCAGGTCATTATAATCAGGTCAGTTAACGATGTTCTTATGAAGTTCAGTGACTGATTATTCCCAGCATGCATTAAAACATTCATGCTTTGGGAGTTAAAAAACGGCTTTATTTAGCATTTTATTTAATGTAAATAATGCATATGATTTAAAGTAGTCTTTTTATTTAATAAAAACAATCCATAATAATTATAAAATTATCAAATAAAAATAATATTTATTATCAGATTATGTTTATATGTTAACATAGTTTTTACAACGCTATTTTTGGTTTTATACTTGCGTTTAGACCCGCCGTGTTTGATGCAATAATAAACTCGCAGACCCCAGCTGCCGTGCAGGCTTTTCGTTTAACCCTTTACGAACTTTCTCTGTTTATTTTTAGAGCGTTGTATTAATTTGCATTGACAGCTATGATGTAATATGTAACAACTGTGCATATAAGTCAGCTTTTAGCAGCGAAAACTATAATATGAAAAAGCAACACATTTGAAATCAGTGGTAAAGTTTAGAGGGATGTTGCTTACCTTGCGTTTTGTAAGGGGTCCTCGCCCTTTGAGTGTGTGTGTGTCGTGTGTGTGAGTGTGTGTGTGTGTGTGTGTGTGTGTGTGTGCACAAAGACAGGGCAAGTGTGCTGTGGCGTTGTGGTGCGTTATCCAAACTGGAGCATTTGATGAGCGCTTGTGCAGCTCGTGATGGGGAACCAAAGCTCTGCCATCTCGACCTCACACACACGCATTGTCCATCTCAGATTCATATCCTACGTTCCACTTGTTTTTTCATTCTTTTCCCCTTAAAAGCACATATATATTCCAGATCAGAACAACAGAAACAGCCCCAAACGCTCCGAGAGTCTCTCTAGTGAACGAACAGTGAGTTCTGACTGAATCAAAGCCTCAGTGAGCTCATGATGGACAGAAAGTCGTGAAGAAACACTTGAGTTTGGAGAAGTGCATGTCCTCCTGCTGCTGTCCTCTTTTCTTTCTCTACACACTCAGATCTTCTTTGTCCCCAAAACGAGAGAGGAATATGCCGGTTCTCTCTCATGCACCTGCTGGCTTCATCTTCATCTGCCATCAGATCTATCAGTGCTGCACTTTTCTCATCTCTCTCCGTCCCTCCGGTTCTCTCTCACCCCTCCCGCTGTTTTTTCTCCCTCCCACGGTACAAGCGTTCCAGCGTTTTGTCACTTGATGCTCTGCTGTGGTCATACGGACACGCACACACAGAGGCTCGCTAACTTTCTCCATCTTCCTCAATGAAAAGCTTTTTTATTTGCGTATGTGTGTAAATGCCATTTCAATGCGTGTCGGATTTTCTCCCGCAGCACTCGTGACAATTTCATGATATTTGAAAGCATTTTGGCACCAGATCCTATCTGTAATGTGTCTGTGTGTTTGACCTTCAGGTCCTTTATTAGATTCTTGTTAATACAGTCATTTGTAGTGTTTCACAGTAATGCATATTATAAAATATTTTTTTAAATCTATAAAATCAGCATAAATTGACAGATATTATAATATAATAGTTTGCAAGTTATATATATATATATATATATGTATATATATATATGTATGTATGATGTGTGTGTGTAACTTTGTTCAATTATAAAATCTTGATAATATATAAATATTTTACAATTTAAATATGCTGCTGTGCTGTGCAACGATTATTTGCAATTAATTGCATCCAAAATAAAAGTTATATTATGAAAATATTTACATGTATATATTTTTAGTGATATAATTAATATTATACACAAATATATTTAATATATAAACATAACATTTATCTTAAATATATCCATGCATGTGTGTGTATATATATATACATAATAAATATACACAGCATACATAATGTAAACAAAAACTTTTATTTTGGATGTGCTTAATCATTGCACAGCATTAATTATTATTCTATATTACAGTAAACAGTACTATAGTACAATGTTTTTTCAAATGATAAAATCAGCTTAATTAAAGGTAGTACAACATATATTATCATAATATATAAGTATTTTACAGTTACTTTTTTATTGTATTATAGCAGAGACTATTAGTGCAATATTTTTATAATTAGAAATAAGCATAGCAATAGTACAACAACTATTATCATAACGTATGAATATTTCACAATTTAAATATTATGTTTCACTGTATTATAGTAAAGAATATTATAGTGTATTTCCTAAATTATAAAGTCAGCTCAACAAACGATCATAAATATTTTGCATCTTAAATGTTTGCAATTTATAAACATGCAACAATTGAAATAATACATTATTTTTACATTACAATAATGCGATCAGATTTTAAGTGCTTAAATTTAATGAAAATAATGTCACAATGCAAAATGAGCAAATGAGCTTGATTTTATTAATGCAAAATATAATTTCTTCAGTAAATGGTAAAGTATCATGCTATTGACTAAACTGATCTTCTCTAATTTTATGGTCTATTAAATATGCATAAATCACTTAGACTGAACTTTTAATCACAATACTAACCCTAACTTTGAGCATTAGTAATAGTGACACTTTTCTCTTAGTTTTGTCAATGCTTGCATTCTCTCCATCTATTTTTGAAGTATTTGCCACAACAGTTTTTGTGAAACTAAATTTAATCTGAGCTCAGAATCTTCAATACCAACCAAACATCAGCGCTTCTGTTTTTACCCACGAAACTGTGAAGATGTCAGATTTCATTAAAACTGTTGTGTGTGTGTGTGTGTGTGTGTTTGTGTGTGTGTGTGTCCGGCAGGCAGGTTCTGAACACTTGAAGTCTCCATGGTGATTGGCACACCATCAGCGCTTTGAAGCGTTTTTAGGTGTTTCCTGGAGAGAGTCAGGGTCTCCATGGTGATCTAGAGCTCAGCATCACGCTTTCCAAAAATGAAACGGACAGAGAAGGGAAGGATGGATGGAACATGTAGTACTGGAGGGGTAAACCACACACACACACACACACACCTGTTGAAGTGCTCTCTCACACTGTTGCTGTCATTAATGTCATGTGCAGCAGTCAGTCGGGAGATTTTCTATATTGCTAAAAAATGACGCGTGTTAGATAACACATAGCAAGTGTTGTATAGTCAAGCAGCACAACCCTATACAAACTGCACAGAAAAATTCACAACGTCTTAGCAACAGCTTAGCAACTGCATTGCACCATCTGAAAAAACACTCACCTAAACAACCACAAAGCAACATCTTCACAACCAGCCAGAATGCTCTAGCAACTAAATAACAATATACTCCAAACACCCTAGCAACTGCATAGCAACTTAAACAACCAGCCAGAATACTCTAGCAACTATATGTCAGTATACCCAGAATGCCTTAGAAAGAACTGCATAGCAACGCCCTGGCAACCACCCACAGCATTGTACCATCATGGTGGAAAGTTTTGCATGAGAAAACACTATTTGCATTTTGTTAAAAAGCACGGAAATAGTGTTTTGGGTGGTTGCTAGGGTATTTTTTTTTGGTTGCTAATGTTAATACAGATTCTATAATGCCCTAAGATGTTGTTCTGAGTATTTTTAACATGCGTATAATTGCTAGAGCATTCTGGGTGGTAGTGAGGATGTTGCTTTGTGGTTGTTTAGGTGAGTGTTTAGAAGACATCTAGAGTGTTTTAGATAGTTGCTAAGGTGTTGCTAAGGTTTTTCTGATTGTTTTTAGCATGTTTAGTTTGTAGGGCTGTTATTCTGCATGATGCTTCCCTGTGCAACAGCATCACAACACATTTTATTTTTTTTAGTGCTTGCTAGGGCATTGTTTTGTGGTTCCTAAGGCGGTTTTATTTTACTATAAATATTCTAGAATGTTGTGGGTGGTTGTCAAGCTGTTGCTATGCAGTTGTTAATTTGTATTTTTAACATGCGTAGTTGTTAGAGCATTCTGAGTGGTTGTGAGGATGTTGCTTTGCGATTCTTTGGGTGAGTGTTTTTTCAGCATGTTGCTATGCAGATTCTAGTGTTTTATGAGTGGTTGCTAAGGTGTTGCTAAGGTGTTACTGAATGTTTTTAGATTGTTGCAGTGCAGTTTGTAGGGTTGCTAGGGTGCATGATGCTTGCATGTTGTCCAACAGCATCACAACACTAGGATGTTTTGGGTGGTTGTGTGTCTTTCTAAGTGTTTTATTCTGCTATATAGATTCTGGAATGTTACGGTTTGTTGTCAGGGTGTAGCGATGCATTTGGTGATTTGCAGATTTTTTTTAACATGCATGTAGTTGCTAGAGCATTCTGGGTGATCCTGAGAATGTTGCTTTGTGGTTGTTAAGGTGAGTGTTGAGTGCTGTGTAGTTGCTAGGGTGTTATAGGCGGTTGCTAAGGTGTTACTGAACGTTCTTAGATTGTTGCTGTGCAGTTTGTAGGGTTGCTAGGGTGCATAATGCTTCTTTGCACAACAGCGTTGCAGCACTAGGGTGTTTTGGGTGGTTGGCTGTCGTTCTGTGTGTTCTATTTTGCTATACAAATTCTAGAATGTTGTGGTTGGTTGTCAGGGTGTTGCTATGCATTTGTTCATTTGCTGTTCTGAGTACTTTTAACATGCATATAGTTGCTAGAGCATTCTGGGTGGTTGTGAGGATGTTGTGTTGTTGGGGGGGTTGCTATGGCATTGTTGTGTGGTTGCAAAGGCTTTCTAGATGTTTTATTTTTCTATACGTATTCTAGTAAGTTGTGTTTGGTTACCAAGCAGTTGCTATGCAGCTGCTAAGGTGTTATTCTGAGTAACTTGCATGTAGTTGCTAGAGCATTCTGGGTGGTTGTGAGGATGTTGCTTTGTGGCTGTTTAAGTGAGTTTTTTTTTCAGCGTGTTGCTAGGCAGTTGCCAGGGTGTTATAGGCGGTTGCTAAGGTGTTACTGAATATTTTTAGAATGTTGCTGTGCAGTTTGTAGAGTTGCTAAGGTGCATGATGCTTGCTTGTGCAACAGCATCACAACACTTCAATGTTTTGGGTGGTTGGGTGGCTTTCTAATTGTTTTATTCTGCTTTGCATATTCTAGAATGCTGTGATTGGTTGCCAAACTATTGCTATGCAGTTGTTAATTTGTTGTTATGAGTATTTTAAACATGCATATAGTTGCTAGAGCATTCTGGGTGGTTGTGAGGATGTTGCTTTGTGGTTGATTAGGTGAGTGTTTTTTCAGCATGTTGCTGTACAGTTACACGGGTGTTATAGGTGGTTGCTAAGGTGTTGCTAAGGTGAATTGTTTTATTTTACTGTACAGATTCTAGAATGTTGTGGTTGGTTGCCAAGGCGTTGCTATGCAGTGGTTAGTGTGTTGTTATTATTTTTAACATATTGCTAGAGCATTCTGGGTGGTTTTAAGGATGTTGCTTTGTGGTTGTTTGAGTGAGTCTTTTTTCAGCATTTTGCTGTGCAGTTGCCAAGGTGTTATGGGTGGTTGCTAAGGTGTTACTGGATGTTTTTAGAATTTTGTAGGGTTGCTAGGGTGCATGAAGCTTGCTTACGTGACAGCATCACAACACTAGGGTGTTTTGGGTGGTTGCTAAGGCTTTCTAAGTGTTTTATTTTGCTATACAGATTCTAGAATATTGTGGGTGGTTGCCAAGGCATTGCTATGCAGTGGCTAAGGTGTTATTTTGAGTATTTTAAACATGTTTATAGTTTCTAGATCATTCTGGGTGGTTGTGATGCTCTTGCTTTGTGGTTGTTTAGGTGAGTGTTTTTTAGCATGTGCTATGCAGTTGCTAGGATGTTCTGGAAAGTCGCTAAGGCGTTGATAAGATTTTCTGAATGTTTAATAAATTATTTTTTGCAATGCACTTGGTAGGGTGTATGTTGTGGGTGTTGTTTTATGGTTAAGTTGGTTTGCTGTGAGGTTTGTTAGACTGTTGATGGGTGGTTGCCTTGAGTGTTTTTAGCACATTGCTATGCAGTTGCTAAGGTAAGTTGGGTGAAGCACACTTTTCACAACAAGCTGCATGATTTAGCGAATGATTCAGTGACTCAGATGGGACAAGCTGGGGTTATTGTTTTTTTTTTTTCAAATCACTGATCCTATGTAGGATAAATAATAATAGTGATCCTTGACTAAAACCCCTCTAACTAAGCAGCTCTTGGTTTACTCAGCATCCCTCTGCTCGTCTCTTGTGCTGTGTTTGCTTCTGGAGATGTAAAATAGAAGATTCTTGTCCTCCCACATGCAGACTATTGTTCTGAGACTATTGCTCTCTCTCTCTCTAGTCCTGTAGTCTTTCTGCTCTATTTCAGGTTTAGTCTTTGAGCCAATTCTCATTGCTTATCTTCTAATGCATGTTTTCTGTTTCTTATCCATTTTCTCTTTTCACACCTTCATATTTTGTTGTTCATTTTGCGCTGTGTGTTTGCAGTGAAGCTTTTGTTCTAGGATGCATTGAACATTCAGTGACTAAGTGTGACTCTGTGTAAGTCTGAATATTTAATTGCTCAGATGTTGCTCTTTTCGTAGTGCTGTAAGTGATTTTTGTGAAATACCACATAGTACGCCACTACTACCTGACAGATACATCACTGACAGATGAAAAATCACACCTGTCTGAGCAACAGCGCTCGACTCTGTACACATCAGATTACGGCCATTCAAAATCTAGCCATGCATTCTGATGAAATATTTTTGTAAATTGCATTATATTATAGTGTTTTTTTTTTTTAAATCAGTGACATTATTTTTGGAGGCTGTCAGGAATTAAATAGATCCCTGTCTGCTGGGTCAGATTGTTGTATTTTTTGCAGTAGGTTTTATGAGGTTTCAGATATTGAATTTCAGAAATGTCTAGTATTGGCAAGTCGTCACATTTTATACTGGGGCAAGTTGTCACACGATTTAGATTTTGTGTTTTTATACAATTGCAATTCATTGTAATTCACCTGTAGTCATTATAATTAGTTAATCTTAATTAAACTTAGTTGAAGTCTACTGGGTGTCCTTGTTTAGATTTCTACAGAAATGTGTGTGTGTGAAGTTGAGAGAGACAGACTCAGCAGGGTTAAAGAGAGAGACAGGTTGGGTTAAAGTTGACGTAGAGGGGAGCCTGTAGAGAGATGGAGAGATGGAGAAGGACAGAAGCGAGGACAGAGGTGACAGCAGCGCGGATCTAATGGCCGATAGTTTTTCACACCCGCGGAGTCGTAATGACAGACAGAGATCAGCGCTAAACACCCTCTGACTGACAGAGACCCACACGAACTCACACACACGTACGTCTCACAGTCTGCAAGTGGGAATCTCACTGAAATACATCCAGGTGACAAAAAAAAAAATAAATAAAAAATAAAATATATATATATATATATATATATATATATGTTTTAGGACATTGTCAGACAACCATTTTGTGATTATAGTGATCAATTTAATATCATTTAAAAAGATAGAAATGATATTAAATTGATTATTGATTATATAATTTTTCTAATCTATAATATGGTAATGAAAATTATTCATTTATATAATAAATTTATATATATATATATATATATATATGTTTTAGAAAATGGTGTATATACTGTTGACCACTCATAATTGTATTCATTATAAGTTGAATGCTCCATATCGGGTCAGTGGCGAGTGTTCGAGTGTGGTGCCACTTTCTCTGGTCGTGAGATGTGATGTGCTTCGACGGCTCCTGGGGGCGGATCTTCCCTCCGATTGGCCGTTTCTCAGCAGGGCTCTCCGTGTGTGTGCCAACCCCAGAGCATCATGGGAAAATTTGGACAAGAGAATGTCCTCTTTTGCTCTCTTTTTCCCACCTGTTTGTCCAGCAATGTGTTCTTGGCTCTAAACTTCATCAGCTTTTTGGTGCTAATTTTAGCCTCCTTAACACTGAGTAGCTCTCACGCTCGAGAGAGAGATGTGTGTGTGTGTCAAAGAGAGAGTGATAAATCCAGAGAGTGATTTGTGCCTGTCTGTGCACTGACAAGTGTTTGTGTGTGTATGTGTTTGTGACTGGTGCTATTTGTAGCTGGTTAGGCTCTCAGGGAGTTAAATCCATCTGCCAGCAGAACCCAGTTTAGTCCAGAACACACACACACTGCAACTAAGTGATCTGTTCCTGTCTGCATTATTTTGGGTCTTTATGAGCTCTTTTTCTGAGAAAATTGCTGATGCAAAAGTTGCATTAAAAATAGTTTTCTGATTTTTTTTTTTTTTTTTGTAATGCTGTTTTGAAACTTGCTTTAGTTTATCTTAAGTGCACTTTAACATTTTTTATTTTAAAAGTTATTAAAGATTATTTGTGTACATTTTTCAAGAAAATACAATGCCAGTCTTTTTGCTTAAAATGACATGTTTAATTCAGTTACTTGCTGTTTAACTTCCATTTTGATTTTAATTTAGCTCTTTTTATTGATGCTTTTCAACAAAGAGAGATAAAAAGAGGAAAAAGAAAACAAATCAACATTTCAATATAAACCTATAACCAAGATAACAAAAATGCTAATAAAAATGGTTGTGTGTATATATATATATATATATTTCTTAATTAAAAAATAATTCATGATCTGAATGTTCTGTTTTCTTTGTGTTTATTTAAAAAAAATATAATAATTACCATACCATACCATAATAAAATCCATACAGTCACATAAGACCATGTTTGTTAAGCTAAAAGCCAAATAACTCAAATAAAACACTGTTTCTTTTGTGTAGCAATTGAACAACATGATTTGCCATTAGTTAAATAAGCATATGATTTCAGACTGTTTTTTTTAAATACATTTTTACCTTTCTTGTATCTTGACAGATGTAGTTACTGTTATTGTATGGCATAAGCTGTACAACAGTTCTTTAAAAAAATAACAGCAAACAGATTTGGGGGGGTGAACAATTAATTAAAAGTGGTTTGAATGGACATACAGTATGAAACACACATTACGCAGCAGGTCTCTGTGTGTGTGTGTGTGTGTGTGTGTTTGGTAAATGGGTTGGTCAGGCATATGCCGACTAGCTGAGACATATGGTGGAGTGACAAGAAGGTCTAACTTCAGGCAGTTCTGGACGTCCACCATTCACACACAGACAGAGAGAAAGAGAGAGAGAGAGATGATGATGATGTAACTGAGTCTGTTCATTGAATATCTGCAGTATAATAGCGTAATTATGAAATGTTTTTAAATATAATATTTTAAATATTTTAAATATAATATTATACAATATAATATTTAAC
>JAHKKF010505200.1:0-12435 GCA_019740295.1 Labeo calbasu
GAGCATTTGTGTTTAAAAAGTATATCAATTGTAATTTTTTTTTTTTAGAAAATAACCAATTGTTTTCTTTAGCTGGGATCGTTTAGAGCCCTTTGAAGCTGCATTTTGGACGTTCAAAATCAGGGGCACCATTGAAGTCCAGTATATGGAGAAAAATCCTAAAATGTTTTTATCAAATAACATAATTTCTTCACGACTGAAGAAAGAAAGACATGAACATATTGGATGACAAGGGGGTGAGTACATTATCTGTAAATTTTTGTTCTGGAAGTGATTAAGTAACTGGTCTAGCTCACTAGACGTGAGTAGGGTATGGTAATATCCTTGATACTGAAAAGCTATCTAAGAGTGTGTTCACACTTGTAGTTCAGTTGTCTTGGTTCATTTGGTCCGGACCAAAAAAAGAAAACAGTACATGGTCCTGGACAGCGAATCTAAAGATACCGAACCTAAAGACATAGTGATACGTTCACAACCTGATTGGTCGGGTAGAATGACGTATATTTCGTGATAGATCTCACCGAACATCCCAAACAAAAGGTGTGTTTGACTTAACCAATCGGTGTATCACATCAAGTACCCATTCACCCTAGGTCTGCTCAGCGCCGCTTTAAGTCAAATACACCTAATTCCGTCTGCTGTACTTACAATTTTATTTTCACCACCTGCAAACTCACAAAGAGCTTATAAAAGGCGTTTACCCTCTACTTACTGTGTTTTGGATACACCACTCGTTCCGCATCGGCAAATGATGTTGCATAGTGTCACCATCTTGTCATTACATCCGGTTTTTAGTTCGTTTAGAAGTATTTGGTCCATGTTGCGTTCATATTTCATTCGAACCGCGCCAAAGTTCATTTGGAAGTGGACCCAAAATTTTTTTAGCGGTCTCGATGGCAGCGTTCACATTTACTCATTGTCCACACGAACAGAGCAGCCGCACCAGTTTGTCTTAATTGAACCAAACATGGCAAGTGTGAACACACCCTAAATGGTGTACAAACCTAACAACGAGGTCAACAGCGTTACCTATGCTAGAGAATTAGCTAGCGAGGAGAGAAGTGTGGAACCGCCTTGTCAAAAACCCTCAAGTAACAACCATGAGTAGACAACCAAAAAGAGCCTGTCGTAAGTCTAGGGCAACCCTGAGACCTACTTCGAAAAATCAGTTACAGGAAAGGAATAAAGATCTGGTAAGGCTAATTGATGATTAATAGTAACACTTTTAATATTTGAAGTACATTCAATACAATGAAACATATTTCTTTTTCAGCATATTTGCTGCTCTTTTTCTAAAATGAAGATAACCGTAGAGTGAATTTAATGTACAGTTGCAGTGCAAGTTTGAACCAGTGGCATTTGGCAACACAGCATTTTTGTAGCACATATAACTTTTGATGTCTGTTTCAGAGCTCCTCAGAGGGTAAGATTATGAGCGAACAACTTTACTTTTTATCCTTTTCTCAGAACACTTTAAACACAGTCCATATGTCATGTAGACAAATTTTATGATACTTTTTAGCTTGAAAGACACAGTCTCCATCTAATAACATTATATGGAAAAGAGCAGCCAGGATAATTAAGAATTTGCCTTTTCTTCTCCATGGAAGAAATTAAGTCATACAGGTTTGAAATATACTCCAATTGTACCATTTTCAATACTCTTTTCTCTTAACCCCACAGTCTTGGCATCACATACTGTGTTTTATGACCAGTCTGCCTCTAAAAAACATTCCATCAGCTCCTCAGAGGTGTTACGATAGTCGTCAACCCAGTTATCACCTCACAGAATAGAGATGATGCCGATAACAGGCCATTTAAAAGCGTCCAGCACACTGGTCAGCTGGTATTGTGCCGTCTCCGTGCCAGGTGGGCGATTCACTGCAGATGCCACATGATGTAGCAGCCGAGCTAAAGTGGGCAAGGTTGGCACCAGCTCCAGCCTCTGTGCCCAGGCGGTGTCGTTGTGGAGCCAGAGAGGCATCAGTATTACACGCTTCCTTGGTTCATCCCCACGGACGCGGGCGACTAATTGCACAAACTGTGCCAGCGCAGATGAGGAGTGATTTGGCGCTGATGGGATGGGCTAATACAGGCAGGCTGGAGGTAAGGAAGAAAATCAATGAGCTTGAGGGCTGAGAGAGAGAGACAGACAGCCACCCACCGACAAAGTGTGAGCGCCTGTATGCCTGATGGAGTATCTGGTGAATCTGGGAGATGAGGGAGTGTGTTCGACGCCTAATCGACACTGCGAGCAAGCACCCCATATAACCACCTCTCCCATTATAATCGACAAAGCTGATCAAACTGGAGCTGATACAATGTAAACAGTGTGACGTCAGGCTCTTGCAGTGTACACAGCTTTGTTCATTACCGTGAAAGGGATTAAGCTTTCCTGCATTTCGATGCCCGCTTGTTGTTTCGATTGGGTGTAACAGGTGCATTGATAGCAATGGCACAGTCGTGGTGAGTGTCCTAATAACTTGCATTAGTGCAAATGAATATGTAAATAAGATTATTCTGCAAGCAGGGATCATTTTCTCCTGACTACACTAGTGGAATAGACTCTTGAGAAAACCTCAACAGTGTTCGTGTGAATACATGCCAAGACGTGACAGAAAAAAGATATGATTAAACTTACAATGTAATGGAAGTAGCAACAGATCTTTTATTTCGAATTGTGACTTACTTCCGATATGCAATAAAAAAAAAGTTGGCCAGAGTCTTGGTTCAACCCACTGAAGTCCTGCATATGTCACCAGAGAGAGCTCTGTCATACTGGAGAATTTCAAGGTGGTTGACGCCAATAGTCTAGTGGGCAGTGCATCGACAAATGAGACGTTACGGGCATCCTGAGTTCAAATCTTGGCTTGAGGACCTTTCCTGGGGGTGTGTAATAAAGCAAGTTTACCAAATAAGCCAGGCTTATTTCAATTAGTCTGACTTACTGTCACTTGATTTGGCCTAAAATAAGTCAGACTAACTGTTATAAGCCTGGTTTATTTGGTAAACTTGTTTTATGAAACACCAGATCCCATCATACTTAGCTTTCTGTTTACACTGTCCTGTCATAATAATGGCAAAACATCAACACTAAATCATAAAAGAAAATTGGCACCAGTATCTTCTTGGCAACGCATTGACATTATAGTGGCATTGCGCTACGAGCGTCCCGAGTTCAAATCCCAGCTTATGGACTTTTCCTGATCCCTTCTCTCTCTTCCACTTCACTTCCTGTCTACTCTACGCTGTTCAATCGTAAAAAAAAACAAAATGCCAAAAGTAAATGGTAGGTGTAGTAGGTGGTTGGCATCACCATAAAGTAGCATTGTGTTATTAGCATCCCGAGTTCGAATTCTGTGGCCGGTTGCATAAACTTAGCCTCTATGTTAAGACAGTGTCTTAACAACTAGTTTGACCAACTAGCGGTTAGCCAAAGGGTAATCAGTCTTATTTTTTGGATTCAACTTAGACTAATCTACATTTTTATGTAACTGAATTTAAATAATGATGACCAGCTTTAAAGAAAAAAAAATAGCTGACTTACTTTTAAGACTAGTCTTAACCTTTTATGCAACTGGCCGCTGGTTCGTGGACCTTTCCCGATCCCACCCTCCCCCCACAAGGTGGTCAGTGCCAATAGTCTCTTGGCAGCACACCAACATATAGTGGCGTTCCGCTAAGAGCGTCCCGAGTTTGAATACCGGCTCGTGGACCTTTCCCGATCCCACCTTCCTCCCTCTCTCCCATTTTGCTTTCTGTCTACTCTACACTTTTCTATTGTAATAAAGGCAAAACGCCAAAAATAAATCATTAAAAAAATACAAGGTGGTTGGCAGTGTGCAGAGATATAGTGGCGTTCCACTATGAGCGTCCCGAGTTCGAATACTGGCTCGTAGACCTTTCCTGATCCCACCCTCTTCCCTCTCTCCCATTTCACTTGTTGTCTACACTGTTCTATTGTAATAAAGGTAGAACCCCAAAAAATAAATAATTAATAAAAATAGTACAAGGTGATTGCCACCACTAGCCTCTTGGCAACACGGCAACATATAGTGACACTGCGCTACGAGTGTCCCAAGTTTGAATTCTGGCTTGCGGACCTTTTCTGATCCCACCCTCCTCCCTCTCTCCCATTTCGCTTCCTGTCTGCTCTACACTGTCCTATTGTAATAAAGGTAAAACCCCAAAAATAAACAATTAATAAAAATAATACGAGGTGATCGCCACCACTAGCCTCCTGGCAAAGCGCCAACATGTAGCGACATTGCGCTACGAGTGTCCCTAGTTCGAATTCTGGCTCGAGGACCTTTTCTGATCCCACCCATCTCTCTTTGTCCCATTTCGCTTCCTGTCTTCACTGTTCTAATAATGGCAAAATGCCAAAAATAAATCTTTAAAAAAAAAAATTACAAGGTGGTTGGCACCAATGGCCTCTTGGCAGAGCGCTGGCATATAGTGGCATCATGGACTTTTCCCGATCCCGTCTCCCTCTCTCTCGCCCACTTTGCTTCCTGTCTACATTACGCTGTCCTATCGTAATAAAGGCAAAAGGGCAAAATAAATCTTGAAGACAAATTACAAGGTGGTTGGTGCCAATAACTTCTTGGCAGCGCGCCAACATAAAGTGGCGTTGCATTACGAGCATCCCGAGTTCGAATCTCGCTTGTGGACTTTTCCCAATCCCATACCCCTCTCTCTCCAATGTCGCTTCCTGTCTACTTTATGCTGTCCTATTGTATATTCGAATCCCGGCTCATGGACTTTTCCCGATGCCGTGTCCCTCTCTCTCGCCCACTTTGCTTCCTGTCTACATTACGCTGTCCTATCGTAATAAAGGCAAAATGCCAAAAATAAATCTTAAAAAATCGCAAGGTGTTCGGCACAAATAGCCTCTTGGCAGCGTGCCAACATATAGTAGCATTGCATTACAATAATCCCGAGTTCGAATCCCAGCTTTCCCTGATCCCGTCCCCCTCTCTCGCTTCCACTTCACTTCCTGTCAGATATTTAGTGTCCAATCAAAAAATAAAGGCGAAAAAAACAAAAATATAAATAAATAAATAAGGTGGAAACATGATCATGTACATATGAATCATTCACAATAAGATCAATAACATGCAGATTGTGAATTTCCATTTCACGTAGACTTTTTCACATTATTGTTATTCCTGCTTTATTTTAAACATGTACAGCATCATTTTATGAGGTCATTTGAGGTCGGGGATCCACTAAAACACATGCTGGATCCAATTCCAGAGGTGCCAGATCTGTATCTGATTTGTTCGGCAAAAAAAAAAAATAAGACCTAGGTTGTGCCTTAAAACACCTTTTAGTTGTGACTATTCACAATTCTGATAGTGTAAATTTCTTCTGAATTAAATTGAAATTGTACACAATATATCAAAGCACCTTTCCGTGTGATTGTAAGGCTGCTGTGTTTATATCCATAAGTTTTCCTACAGACCAGATGGGGGAAGGGACATATCCTTGCTGTAGGTGTTGTGGCCGTGTCTGTAGGGGGGAATTGAGGCTTCAGAGCGAATCAATGCGTTTGAACTGAGGGATTGCAGCGGAGAGCCGCCACGGCAGCGCATAGCCAGCTGGAGCACGCACACCCACGCACACATGCATGCTGTCAGCCCGGCGCTCCCTCTCTCCCTTCACTGTCACCACCTTTCTTTCATGCAGACAGGACCGAGAAAGAGAGAATTTTAATGGAGGTCTCATCTGAGCTCTCTGAGGTGTTAGCTATGGTCAGGGAGATAGACAGAGAAAGGAGGCTCTTATGACAATTGATGAAAAGGCTCCTCTCTTTTCCGATCTATTCTCAATGGAGGAATGCATATCTCTTGCACGCAAGTCCTTTCTTTCACCTCATATGTATGCAAATCAAGCATCCTATGCAAATGGGCCAGGCTGGCGAGGAAGGGGGCGGGGGGGCTTTCAAACCTGCTGTGCCTCCAGCTTCCAATCAGTTATTCATGACGCACACAGCGGCATGCACCTGAATCCACGGGTGAATGGAAATCCTGCTGCAGTTCCGCAGTCGGCGTCACGCCGTTCACCTCGTCGCACCGCCGATGATCGGCGTAGCTGCTGCCAGTCTTTGCATTAGTTGCTGGCATCTGCATCTGCTCCACGCCCTACAGCGGCACCACTGTCGCACCGCGGCCCTGAACTTCCTGTGTGTGATGTTAAGCTGCTTTCTCGGGCACGGCTGTTTGCGCCTTCTGGTGAGAGACTTAGCAGGCCGACGGCATCATTTGCTTTCACGCTTCAGAGCCACAACTCCCCCCCCACCTCTGCCTCTCTCTCTCTCGCATGTGTGAGGATGGGGATCTTGCGAGGGAGAGACAGTGTTCTCCAGCCTCAAAGCTCTAAGCTGTCAGAGAATGTATGTGCAGACACGACTCCTGCGTGGCGCTGTGTCAAAGCACCCAGCACAGGCGAATGCCAATGCTTTTAAGAGACCTTCATCTAAGCCGTACTCACAAGACCAGATTTGCGTGGACTGCTTGATCTGAATATGCAGTTTTATTTGTGTTGTGAATTACAGGGTTAGTTCACCCAAAAACAGGAAATTATGTGATCATTTATTCACCCTTATGTCGTTCCTACTTTCTTCCATGGAACACATAAGATGAAAATGTAAAGAATGTTCACACACATGTAGCACTGAAACCCTATTGTAATTGTTAGAATGGTCACAGATCAGAAATCTCCACGTGAAACTGATCACGCAGACTAAACCATATGTCATAGAGACTTGAAACTTGGAGGGATTGCAGTACTCACACCGCCTACAATGTCACCAAGGCTAACCCCAATCGGCCTGACGGGGGCGCTACAGCAACCAAAAGTATGAAATTGCAGGCTCGAGTATCTTATGTGTTTGGAATCCTTGGCTCACACCAGACAAAACACACATCTCAGATTTGATCATGTAGCATTTTCAAGGATTTTGCTTTTTTTTTTTTAAAACCTACTTTTGTGAACTAGTCCTAGGTTTTTCACCCGATCGGAACCAAACCAGTGCAGAAACATTATCTGAAGAGTGAATATCAATAATTATCAAAAAAACTAAAAAGTTGAACTTTCAAATCAGTTTCGCAAAGGGGCACCAAAACATTCCAAAGGGGCAGGGCCACTTTTGGTAAAATGCCTATAACTCCTGAGTGGAATGAGATATCTCTTATGTAAGAGCTCGATCTGAGGTCACAGGAAAAAAAAATTGCAGAGCTTGGCCACTAAAAAAGGGAAAAAAACATAAAGATGGCTATAACTGTTCAACCATATGTCCTATCAACATGAAAATCGCTATCCACAAGTATCTACAGGGAGATCTGTGCATCTCAGAAAACATGGCCGCCATTGGCCGACAAAGTTTGAGCACCTGTTAGACAAAGTTAACGGTGGTTGATCGGAATAAAACTCGGTGGGCCTGTTCGATTCATGGCCCCCAAAGGTCTAAGAGAAATTAGAAAATCAGCCACTGGGAGGCGATATCACATTATTCAAAGGTGTACACAATTGTACATTGCGTGATTCTTTGCATGATATGCATATCATACGACAGAACTCCTCATTCCGGATAACTTTGCCTCTAGAACCACTGCTGTCAATCAAATCATTTGTTAAATGATTGAGATGTAAAAAAAAATCTACTTTTGCAAACTAGTCCTAGGTTTTTCGTTCAATCTGGAAAAATAACACTGCAGTACAATTCTCTGGACTTTCTAGGCAAATAATTATCAAAAAAAGTTTGAAACGTACCCTTTGGAAAGGTATAACGGGGTAATTTACAAAAGAAGCCTGTCCAAATTTACCCCAAATCCTAGAAAGACTAAAGGAAAACTTGAAACTTCACAAAACCTGCTGAGCACATGCGACAGGTGATTCTAAACAAGCATGCAAAGTTTTAAGGGGACTGGACCACAGCTGATGCTACAACAGTCGTAAATTACCTGGATTTGCCATACATGTTTTTTTAAATTATTGATTTGGTGGTAACAGACTAGCTAAATAATGCCATTTTTCTTGAAGTGGGAGAGAGAGATGGGGGCGGGATTGGGAAAGATCCTTGAGTCGGAATTCGAACACGGGACGCCTGGAGTGCAAAGGCACTGTATGTCGTCGTGCTGCCCACAATAATGTCATTTTCATATATGCTTAAATGCCTTAAAGCGCATTAACCCGGTAATCGCTGCTTGCAGCTATATAAATCTATCATTTTTGCTCTTTTCCACACGAGAAGCTGTCAAATACCTTTCAAAAACATTCAAAAAATTCTTTCCAGTGACAAAAGAATGTCGGTTTTGAATCAAATTTTTGGGTGCAAAAGTCCTGCAACCATTCAACACACCAAGGTGTGCATCAAGAAAGTCACACATAAATAACACTGTGAAGGGAGTTACTGAATGTTGCTTAGGGTAAAACTATTTTCAGATTGATGGTACCTCTCCAGGGAGGCTCAGCTGTGCTGATATACTGGTTGAAACACCCAAACAGCAGTGAGTCAGGAGCCTGTAAGGCGTACACTGAGCCGCTGAGTTAATATCCTAAAACAACCTGTCATGCACTACACACACATTTATCACCCAGAGCTCATGTATGTGCAGACATAGCCCTAGCACAAACTGCTATGCACAAACACACAACCCTCCCCTGAAATCACAAACAAGCACGCAAACACATTTCATCTCAGCCTCAAACCCTCATAGCTACTATTCGTAGTTGGTCCAGTTTACAAAAATAACTGCAGAATCTCCAAAGCTGCTAGGCTAAGGCCTAAAACATACTTCACGCAAATATGCAAATTGGATTTCACACTTGTGTGTCAGAGCTAGGGTGACCATACGTGCCCTTTTTCCTGGACAGGATTTCTATCTAGCCTAAAATATCCAGGTTTTGGCTTTGTTTTCCTTTTTTCATAGGTAATGATTGAAAAGTGGTTTGACCAATAACATGCAGGCATTGTATATAATCAACCGATCGTGCCGTGTGAGAAGGTGGGATCTACAGAGAACGGTCAAAGCGATGCAAATACACGTGCATATTAAGTGTGTTTGACTTGAAGCGGCGCTGCGCAGACCCTTCGGTGTTTGGCGTTAAAGTACAATGAGAGCGATTTAAAAGCATGAGGAAAAAAACTCGATATTTTAGGGAATATAGAAATCCTGGCCTGGAAGTGTTTGGGAAAAGGGGCAGGTAACACAATTTCTAAAACACAAATAGTTGTTGCATTCTCAGCATTGCCACAAGGGACACTATAGCAGGTATTTGTAAAATTTTTGACGTTCAGTTTTTCTTATAGGTTAACTGCTACCAGTTTTGGCTAGATACCCAAATAATGAAACAGACCTTATTACTCCATATTGGCCAAATATTTGCATTTGTTATGCAACATATGAGTTGTTGTCTTTTCATGGTCTTGTTCATGTGTTGCTCTAAATGCTATGTTTATCTCCCTTCTGTGAAATCTCGCTTTGTGGTCTTCAAGGATGGTGTCTAAGGGAAAAAAACAAGCCAGCCTGGGTCATATCAAAGATCTACTCTTTGAATGGGTCTTGAAATGCTTGAGGGTGGTGTTTTACACACCTGCTGTCCCAATGTCAAATCAACAGCATCAGTTGTGTTTCTCAATACACAACACTGCACGCACACGCATACATTTCTGCACAGGAAATTTGAAGATGTTTATGAGATCTGTTGGTGAAAGAGAGAATACTGGCACAAGGACTGTGTTAGAAAGGGATAGAGGGCGACAGAATGAGACAGGCAGATGAGAGACAGAGAACTGGAGTGCTATTGTGTAGACTTCACCCAGGTGCAGGGCACATTGAGTCAGACAGGAGCCTCAGCTGACTGCTCCATTTTCCGAGCAGCACGGACACCACTGTCCTCTATCCACTCAAAAAAGAAGACAGAGAAAGAGACGTTTCCCCAGCAGGAGGACATGACCTTCAGTCTATCCCTGCATCCAGCCCCCTCAGCTTGCAGTCGCAAACACAGCCCTCTTTAAACCGCGGCTCTTCGCTCAATTACGTTGCAGGTAATTTGTGTGGTATTGGAGATTAAAGTTTAATTAGGGAGACTGGAGTAATTTGGGCCTGGGTTTAATATAATCACGGTGAACTGGCTGCTTGTGAAGTGCCCTGATGTCAGGCAGAGGTAGATGGGATCCAATGCCGCTTTTCATCAACAAAGAACAAAGAATCCCGACTCCCCCAGCCCTCTACTGGCTTGGCTGAGATCCACCAGCACATTTTCACTCACCCATCCCTGTCCACACTCCCCCACTCACAGCCCCCTAGCAAACAGCGGCACAGAAGGTTTGGACAGAGAGAGACGGCGAGAGAAAAGGAAAACAAGAGAATGAAAGCGAGCGGGAAATAAATATGCCAAAGCCAGTGCGTCCCTTTGTCTTAGACCTCATTCGCGAGCCACGGACTCTCTGAGCATCAGAGAAAGCATTTCTGACAGAGCAATCGAATCGGTGGGCACTTTTCAAAGAGCAAATCCTCTCCCCCACCACCCACCCCAGCCTCGGCGAGATAGAACGACTCGTACGCGCTGTCAAAGAGCATGTTGTTGCGTGGATGTGTGCAAGTGAGCAGAGAGGCGTGTGGAGGCGGTCAGCATTAGGGTCTAAAAGAAGCCAAACAATAGATCCCAAACAGGATTTTACAAGACGTTGGGAGCCTCGTCCCAGAGTCAGTTTGATTCCACTAGATGAGGGTGCCAAAAAGAAAAGAGGGAGGAGGGAAATCAATGACAAAACTGCCTGGCAATAACGATCTCCATTCCATCTTCAACCATCCATCCCTCCCTCCCTTCCTCATCTACTATCTCATTCCCGCTTTGCCTGCAGTCTACCCCTTCACCCTGCTCTGATTTCATCCATACTGTCAGTGGACTGCTGAAAGGGAGGCTTTTAGTGTCAGCCCATCTGGATTTTCAGCGCTTGAAAATTCCCCTGCTCATTCCTCAGGTAACAGGACGGTGCTTGATAAGGCAGAAAGTTAGGATGACATACATGGAGCACAAAGAGACCGGGAACATCAAGGGCACCTTCCGGGAATCGCCCGAGGTTCTGTCACAAAATAGAAAGGACCCCAGCATGTGCACCTCTGTTACCCTCTCCAAACCTTGCCACAAACTCTTCAGTTCACTGCTTTCTTCTACTCTCTTTTAATTGTGTTATGTCCTTTATTTTGCATCCTCTACATAGCAACCTTGAATTCCAGCCAGTTCTTTCACTCATCCTGCATTTAGACAAACTTAAGAGTCTAAGCCAAGTGAGTGTCCATGTCAGCTGTCATTGCTGGAGCATAGAGCGTCTCTCTCTGATGGTTCTCTCTCCAAGGAGCATGAGATGAAATGATAATCTGCTATGCAAAATAGATCAAATTGGCATCTTGTGGCCAGGCAAAAAGATACGCAGATTTGTCATTCAGAGTACAGTGACTGTTATGTCCTTCCACTAAACCGCCCGTCTGACAATTATGGCAGTGAGGTAAACAGATAGATATCTATGCTATGCTGGGAGCTGATAGCAACGGAAGAGTAGAAAGCTGCCCATGGGAAATGCGATGCGAGTACAAAAAGGGCAAAGATGTCTGGGGATGCATGGACTGTGTCTTAAAATCTAGTGAGGTAACCCATGGTCGCTTTTGCACTGTGCACGACTCGGCTCAGCTTGGATCGCTTTATTTTGGTACGGTTTGCTGACTACTGGTAGTATTGCCACCTCGTCTGTTGACTACAATACAGCCATTTCTTTTTCAAGTTGTGTGCGACGGTCTTCTAAAACAAGTCGTTTAAAAAAAGTTGTGGACAAATGATATTGTGGTGGCTGTTGCTGACTGTTTAAATGTAGTAGGTTTGGTGTCTCGTGTCACAAATCCAATAGTGGTAGTGATGATTCTCTCTGACTAATCAGTGATCTGCAGTGTTATTAGAGGTCGACAGATATATCGGTTTTGCCGATTAATCGGAACTTTTGGTTATCGGCAAAAATCCATGATAGTTTTTCCGGGTTGGGTCCGTTGCTGGAGCGGCTGAGAAAGTCGTCATTATACAGCAAAGTCCCTATAGTGTTTGTTATACAGCACGAGAGCGGCCTCTAGTGGCGGAAATCACTGACAGCACCTGCTGTTTGTTTAGACACATGACACTGCGCGCTGCACAGCGGGACACTTCAGAGGCAGATTTAAAACATTGACAACGAAAAGGTGTGTACAGTATACTGTAGAGCACGTATTCATATCATTACTAAGTGATGAATTTGTTGATTAGATGCTGCATTAGTGAAGAAAGGACAGCGGTGTACTTTTGCCCATTTGGTGATTAAATAAACTCTTGTAGACCGCTGCTTGAATTGAATGCGTCGCATCCGGTGTGTGATACCAGATAGCTGCGAGTTCTTCTAGA